>QRFJ01001163.1:205723-372411 GCA_006176705.1 Cocos nucifera | reverse complement strand
CCCTACACTCCCTTTGTAGAGATGCGAAAAATCTCCGCGATTGATGATTTCTAGTGGGTGGTGCGGTCTCAACCTACTGACTCATCACCTCACCTAACAGTTATTGGTGATGGTTAGCCAATGAGTGAACAACTCTTGTTCAATGATTCTCTAATCATGGTGCACCCAAACTTGGTCTCTAATTCATGAATCTCACCGTATCCGGAATAATTGATCCACTCCTTAGTTAAGTCAGACCCACCATTTGCATAGACTGGGTTTCCTAATTGGGTCTCTCACCGTATCCGAAATATTGAGCCCAACTCATCCTCCAGCCCATAGCATCTAATGCCTAATAGACATGGTTGCCATCTTCCCGATGCAACTGAGCACTGTATCCAGCCGAGAACAATCAACCCCGGGAAGGGCCCGCACGTCTACAATGGGAAGACCTCGAACTTAATTTTTCTTAGGGAGAAAATTGATTTCAGTCTCATTAAACTAGACTTGACATAGTCATAACCATTATGACTAACCTAGTGGCATGGGTTAGCTCGGATTATTGACCACCTCAGATCAGAACTGAGTCAACAGATATATGGCCAGGTAAGTGAGACTGGTGGAAGGAATATGCCATTAACTCGACAAGAATGCATTCAGTCGAGTAGCTTCCCAATTAAAAATTAGTCGGTCGTATATGCCAAACTTACCTTAGACACCAAATTGTTGAGCTCAGAACCAATTGGGTTAGCCTACAATCCAGACTCTAACCTCTGAGCCTAATTAGGTCTTAGCTTGATCGTCACTCATGTGACTCGATCTTGACCCAGACTTAATCCTATTAGGCTGGTCAATTTAAGCATTGTTGATCCCATCTAACCAACTCTTGATTCGATTTGATCAACCGCTTAGACCTAATTGAGCTACCCAAGCCCGAACCCAGTATTATGAATATGTCTTAGATCTGAAAAATTCTCAATTTTAGACCTAATTAATATTTCATAATCTTAATTCTTTAATTAAGTTTAGGGTTCATAAACAAAATATGCATATATAAATCCTAGGAATTTCAGGATCTAGAATTTTGCAGAAAAGTAAGTTTTGGGTTTTTCTGATTAAGGACGAACACGCAGCACCCCTACACATCATAAGAACACCCCATCGAATGGAAAGAGAGGGCCTTTAAACCCTTCTTCGTTCTTATGACCGGACGGCCAAGAGGAACGTCTTAATCAGGAAACATGTATAAATCTACAAAACAGTTAGTTAGATCTATATCATATATCTCATATACAAAAATTAGATCTAATCAAGGCATATTTTGCATACATCTTCATGTATCATATCATGCATATTTTCAGATCTAAATTATCTCATAATAATCTAAAAAATTAAGATTTAAATTGATCTAATCAAATAAAATTCTAATCTAGACAATTATTGTAGAACTATTCTACAACTAGTCTAGTCATGCATCTATCATATCTTATATGATATTTAAAATTAAATAATTTTTTATTTGCTGTTTATCAGATGTTATTATAACACTTATAATATCAGAAAATAGTAAATAAAAGATCTAAAAATATGATTTAATCAATTAAATCAAAGACATGCAAAACTATTCTATAGAACTATTCTATTCCTAGAACTAGTCATGCATATCTTCATGTTCTTAGATCCAAATCATTTAATTTTAATTTTTCTGATTTCAGATCTGATCACATCTCATGTGACATCTGAAATCACTTTATTTTTAATTAAAATAAAATTAAAATCAGATCTAAATAATTTAGAACCATGGCTCTGATATCAGTTGAAGGGAAATCCTGATTTCCCGGTCCAGGTTCGTTCAGATCTGATTAGATCAAGAGATATATTTCAAAAAATTTTTCTCTTGATCTCCTAATCAGATCTTGATATTTTCAGATCTGATTCTTATTATTTTAATAAATAAAATAAAATAAGATAAATTAAATCAAATTTAATTTATCTGATTTGGGTAATCCTATTACCCTGTAGATGATCCTGATTGCAGCGGAAGGTTCTGGATCTTAGCCACGCAAGCGCCTGGCCTCTACCGGTATCCACTCGGGTTGGATCTGGAGATCCTCTTCTTCTCTATCACACCTCCAAAAATTAGATCTGGATCTGATCTGGAGGATCTTCAAAACTCTTTTGAAGATCTGCAGTTGTCCTTTTGCAGCAGCGCAGCCTTCTTGCTTTTGATCGCCTTTCCTTGATCTGAATCGCACCAACCAAAGTCCAAAACCCTTTTGGACGTGGAGAGCAAGGGGAGAAGAGACTATGGCATGGAGAAGGAGGGGAGAGGCAGCCTTGGGGCGTGTCTAATAGCATTAGAATTAGGGTTGGGCGCAGGATCTTATTTATAGACCTCTTGTGATCCAACTCCTCTTCCTCTCAACCAATCACAACCCTTTGTGAAATCAGATCTAAATCTGATTGGTTGGAATAGAGACCCCTGGATTCCTCCTTAGAGGGCGCCTAAGACCAGTCAAACTGGATTCTTAGTAGAACTCTGATTGGAATCCAAAAGGGAGGTGGAGTCCTTGTCCAACAAGGACTCCTAGGCGCCTCCTACTTGGGCTCACGCCACCCTTGGCGTGCGCCCTTCTCCTTGCCAGGTTCTGGCAGGGGGACAAGCCCCCACCAGCTCTCCAATAGGTGCATGACATGTGGTCAAAAGTCAAAGGGTCAATGGTCAACGTTTGACCAGTCAAAGGTAGACTTTTGACCAAAGTCAAAGAACAAGAAATGGCAGGTGACCAAAAATGGCAGGTAATGTCTTACAAAATAAGACAACCTTTTCTGACTTGGACAACCTCCAGTCAGACCATATGAAGGCCTCTGATTGAGCACAAACTCCTTTGGCTCAGTCAGGATAACTTATTTATGATAGTAAAAGAAGAACGTTAGGTTCAATCGAGTGCTAGCACGATTTCGTTAGGCTCAATCGAGTGCTAGCACGATTTTCTTGAACCTAATTGAATCTCATTCAGATCAATTGAACTAGATTAGTTCAATTGATGATCACCAGATTCAAACCCTTGTTTGTGTGACCCAGTTAGGTTCAGTTCTGTATGGTAATGGGATATGTCATGATCTCTATCATCGACATCATCGAAACTCCTTTCGATGGATCAGAACTCTTCTGATTCGAACAGCTAGAATGATCGATCATCTAAATCATTCTAATTGCTCCCAAAATCCACCAGTGACACCTAGCAGTATATGGTGGCAACCCATCAGAGCTGAATGCGAACCTCTTGGTGCAGCTACCTGTGTGATTAAGTTCTTCTATCTTGAGCCCCGATCAGATTAGGGTTAAGGTGAACTCGTCAAACCCTAGTCTCTGTCATATGATGTAATCATTCGATTCGAGTCCAATGTGAAAATCTAAATAGAAACTCTTTCTATTATTTCACTCTTACCATGGCCATGGATTTCTGGACTTGATTCTCATGATCATCATAGGGCTACTCCTCTACCACCGAGGTAGATAGATCCCATCTTGATGCAATCCAGTTCCTACAATGAACATGCTATAGCCAACATACACCTCAGGGTTCCATATGGCTAGGAGACCGAGTAATGGTGTAGTCAAACTATAACACCCTCAAGGTGAACTGCCGATGCATCTCAGGTCAAAGAACCAGACACACTACTGCAGCATCGAGTCAGTCATTGACGAGAAGGTAGACTTCCTAATGACTACTCGAGGTGGTCACGCTCAGTGCCCTCGTTCTCTAACGAGTACCTGTACTCTCGCTCCGGTGTCTCCACACCGTAGACTCAAGACTCATCTACTAAAGAGAAGCGATCGTACACCAACCTTCCGGATCAATCACCATCCTCGTGATGGTCCTATGGTCGGGAGCTGTTTATGAGTTAATAATGATTATTCATGTCTTAAATTTTCAACTCTTGAAAATATGAATTATCATTACCATTAACTCAAAGGATGTATCACAGACACTAAATACACATGTGTGATAGAAAAATAACCCATTTCATTAATTATAGTCAAAATTATAATTTTGCCCCTAGAAGTGTATTACAAGTGTCAGCCAATTTTGGCTTCTAGGGCACATATATCTAACATATTGAGCCCAACTCATCCTCCAGCCCATAGCATCCAATGCCTAATAGACATGGTTGCGTCTTCCCGGTGCAACTGAGCCACTGTATCCAGCCGAGAACAATCAACCCCGGGAAGGGCCCGCACGTCTACAATGGTGGAAGACCTCGGACTTAATCTTTTCTTAGGGAGAATTGATTCAGGTCTCATTAAACTAGACTTGGCTTAGTCATAACAATTATGACTAACCTAGTGGCATGGGTCAGCTCGGATTATTGACCACCTTAGATCAGAACTGTGTCAACAAATATAGCCAGGTAAGTGAGACCGGTGGAAGGAATATGCCGTTAACTCGCACAAGAACGCATTCAGGTCGAGTAGCTTCCAATTAAAAACCAGTCGGTCATCTGTGCCAAACTTACCTTAGACACCAAATTATTGAGTCAGAACCAATTGGGTTAGCCTACAATTCAGACTCTAACCTCTGAGCCTAATTAGGTCTTGCTTGATCGTGACTCGATCTTGACCCAGACTTAATCCTATTAGGCTGGTCAATTTAAGCATTGTTGATCCCATCTAACCAACTCTTGATTCGGTTTGATCAACCGCTTAGACCTAATTGAGCTACCCAAGCCCGAACCCAGTATTATGAATATGTCTTAGATCTGAAATTCTCAATTTTAGACCTAATTAATATTCCATAAACTTAATTCTTAATTAAGTTGGGTTCATAAACAAAATATGCATAATAAATCCTAGGATTTCAGGATCTAGGATTTTGCAGAAAGTAAGTTTTGGATTTCTGATTAAGGACGAACACGCAGCACCCCTACACGTCATAAGAACACCCCATCGAATGGGAAAGAGAGGGCCTTTAAACCCTTCTTCGTTCTTATGACCGGACGGCCAAGAGGAACGCCTTAATCAGGAACATTCAATACTACAAAACAATATCAGATCTATATCATATATCTCATATATAAAGTAGATCTAATCATGGCATATTTTGCATACATCTCATGTATCATAATCATGCATATTTTTAGATCTAAATTATCACATAATAATCTAAAAAATTAGATTTAAATTGATCTAATCAAAATAAATTCTAATCTAGACAATTATGTAGAACTATTCTACAACTAGTCTAGACATGCATCAATCATATCTCATATGATATTTAAAATTAAATAATTTTTATTTGCTGTTTATCAGATGTTATTATAACACTTATAATATCAGAAAATAGTAAATAAGAAGATCTAAAATATGATTTAATCAGATTAAATCAAAGACATGCAAAACTATTCTATAGAACTATTCTATTCTAGAACTAGTCATGCATATCTTCATGTTCTTAGATCCAAATCATTTAATTTTAATTTTTCTGATTTCAGATCTGATCACATCTCATGTGACATCTGAAATCACTTTATTTTCTAATTAAAATAAAATTAAAATCAGATCTAAATAGTTTAGAACCATGGCTCTGATACCAGTTGAAGGGAAATCCTGATTTTTCGGTCCAGGTTCGTCCAGATCTGATTAGATCAAGAGATATATTTCAAAAATTTTCTCTTGATCTCAATCAGATCTTGATATGCTTCAGATCTGATTCTTATTATTTTAATAAATAAAATAAAACAAGATAAATTAAATCAAATTCAATTTACCTGATTTGGGTAATCCTATTATCCTGTAGATGATCCTGATTGCAGCGGAAGGTTCTGGATCTTAGCCATGCAAGCGCCTGGCCTCTACCGATATCCACTCAGGTTGGATCTAGAGATCCTCTTCTTCTCTATCATACCTCCAAAAATTAGATCTGGATCTGATCTGGAGGATCTTCAAAACTCTTTTGAAGATTTGCAGTCGTCCTTTTGCAGCAGCGCAGCCTTCTTGCTTTTGATCACCTTTCCTTGATCTGAATCGCACCAACCTAAATCCAAAACACTTTTGGATGTGGAGAGAAAGGGGAGAAGAGACTATGGCATGGAGAAGGAGGGGAGAGGCAGCCTTGGGGCATGTCTAATAGCATTAGAATTAGGGTTGGGCGCAGGGTCTTATTTATAGACCTCTTGTGATCCAACTCCTCTTCCTCTCAACCAATCACAACCCTTTGTGAAATCAGATCTAAATCTGATTGGTTGGAATAGAGACCCCTGGATTCCTCCTTAGAGGGCGCCTAAGACCAGTCAAACTGGATTCTTAGTAGAACTCTGATTGGAATCCAAAAGGGAGGTGGAGTCCTTGTCCAACAAGGACTCCTAGGCGCCTCCTACTTGGGCTCACGCCACCCTTGGCGTGCGCCCTTCTCCTTGCCAGGTTCTGGCAGGGGGACAGGCCCCCACCAGCTCTCCAATAGGTGCATGACATGTGGTCAAAAGTCAAAGGGTCAATGGTCAACGTTTGACCAGTCAAAGGTAGACTTTTGACCAAAGTCAAAGAACAAGAAATGGCAGGTGACCAAAAATGGTAGGTAATGTCTTACAAATAAGACAACCTATTCTGACTTGGACAACCTCCAGTCAGACCATATGAAGGCCTCTGATTGAGCACAAACTCCTTTGGCTCAGTCAGGATAACTTATTTATGATAGTAAAAGAAGAACGTTAGGTTCAATCGAGTGCTAGCACGATTTCCTTGAACCTAATTGAATCTCATTCAGATCAATTGAACTAGATGAGTTCAATTGATGATCACCAGATTCAAACCCTTGTTTGTGTGACCCAGTTAGGTTCAGTTCTATATGGTAATGGGATATGTCATGATCTCTATCATCGACATCATCGAAACTCCTTTCGATGGATCAGAACTCTTCTGATTCGAACAGCTAGAATGATCGATCATCTAAATCATTCTAATTGCTCCCAAAATCCATCAGTGACACCTAGCAGTATATGGTGGCAACCCATCAGAGCTGAATGCGAACCTTTTGGTGCAGCTACCTGTGTGATTCAGTTCTTCTATCTTGAGCCCCGATCAGATTAGGGTTAAGGTGAACTCGTCAAACCCTAGTCTCTATCATATGATGTAATCATTCGATTCGAGTCCAATGTGAAAATCTAAATAGAAACTCTTTCTATTATTTCACTCTACCATGGCCATGGATTTCTGGACTTGATTCTCATGATTATCATAGGGCTACTCCTCTACCACCGAGGTAGATAGATTCCATCTTGATGCAATCCAGTTCCTACAATGAACATGCTATAGCCAACATACACCTCAGGGTTCCATATGGCTAGGAGATCGAGTAATGGTGTAGTCAAACTATAACACCCTCAAGGTGAACTGCCGATGCATCTCAGGTCAAAGAATCAGACACACTACTGCAGCATCGAGTCAGTCATTGACGAGAAGGTAGACTCTCTAATGACTACTCGAGGTGGTCACGCTCAGTGCCCTCGTTCTCTAACGAGTACCTATACTTTCGCTCCGGTGTCTCCACACCATAGACTCAAGACTCATCTACTAAAGAGAAGCGATCGTACACCAACCTTCCGGATCAATCACCATCCTCGTGATGATCCTATGGTCGGGAGCTGTTTATGAGTTAATAATGATTATTCATGTCTTAAATTTTCAACTCTTGAAAATATGAATTATCATTACCATTAACTCAAAGGATGTATCACAGACACTAAATACATAGGTGTGATAGAAAATAACCCATTTCATTAATTATAGTCAAAATTATAATTTTGCCCCTAGAAGTGTATTACAAGTGTCAGCCAATTCTGGCTTCTAGGGCACATATATCTAACATATGACTCAGGTATTGCGACCTTTTATTAGATTATTCATGATCGTGTACTTCAATGATATCCTCATCTTTAATCGAACAAGAGAGGACCATCTTAGTCATTTACGACAAGTCTGTTTGACCCTTAGAATCGAGAGTTTATATGCAAATCTTAAAAATATGCTTTGATGACCAATAGGATTGTATTCTTAGAATTTATTGTAACATCTAAGAGAATAACTATAGACCCCGAAAAGATTCGAGCTATAGTAGAGTGGCCAGTACCTAAGAATATTCATGATGTTCGAAGTTTTCATGGTTTAGCCATCTTTTATCATCAATTTATTAAAGAATTTAGTTCAATTATGGCTCCTATCACAGACTATATCCATAAGGGAGTATTTGAGTGGACAAAATTGACTGATGGAGCTTTTCAGGAGATTAAGGATAAAATGACTCAAACTTCTATCCTATCGCATACTTCAGTGAGAAATTGAATGAGGCTAAACAAAAATATTCTATATATGATAAAGAAATTTATGTGATAGTACAAACTTGGAGAATTTAGAGGCATTACCTGTTGTTTTCGAGTTCGTCTTGTACTTGGATCATGAAGTCCTTAGGTTTTTAAATTCACGAAAGAAACTGAATCATAGATATGTCAAGTGGGTTGAATTTCTTCAATCCTATACATTTGCACTGAAACATAGGGCTGGATCTGCAAATCAAGTTGCAAATGCTCTAAGTCGTAGACTCTCCCTTTTATCTGCCATTAGCATTAAAGTTGTGAGATTTGAAAAGTTAAAAAAAAATTATTCTGACTGCCCTGATTATAAAGAGATTTATGCTATTCTACAATAAGGGCTATCTAGAAATCTTAGTGAGTATGTTTTTCAGGATGGATTCTTGTTTAGAAATAATAGACTGTATATTCTACAGACATCCGTAAGAGATTTTTTAGTGTGGAAATTACATGCGGAAGGATTGACTGGACTTTTTGGACGGAATAAGACAATTGAAGCTATGGAAAATCAGTTCTACTGGCCCAATTTGAAGAAAGATGTTACGAGAATCATAACCCAGTGTCGTACGTGTGCCATAGCGAAATATTCTAAACAAAATACTGGTCTATATACACCATTGCCTGTCCCCGATCGTCCATGGCAAGATGTTAGTATCGACTTTGTCCTAGGCTTACCGCAAACTATTCGTAAGAATGACTTTATTTGTATTATAGTAGACATGTTTTCGAAAATGGCCCACATTTTATCATGTCCTAAAGCTTTAGATGCATCCAGAGTAGCTTGTTTATATTTTGATGAGGTTGTGAGATTGCATGGTCTACCTAAGTCCATTGTTTCAGACCGTGATGTCAGATTCTTGAGTTATTTCGAAAAAAACTTTATGGCATTTGCTAGGAATGAAACTTAATTTCTCATCTGCATATTATCCACAGACCGATGACCAGACTGATATAGTTAACAGGAGTTTAGGCAACCTTCTTAGGAGTCTAGTAGGAGAACATGTCAGTACTTGGAATTGAATACTATTTTGAGCCAAATTTGCTTACAATGATTCTATCAATAGGTCAATTGGTAAGACACCATTTAAAGTTGTATATGGTTATCGTCCCCATAAACTAGTGGACTTAATCCCATTACCATGACATGCTAGATCATCAGAAGATGCAGAATCATTTGCACAGCATCTTAAAGATCTACATGAATATATTAAAAACAAAATTAATATCAGCAATCAAATGTATAAGCAGCTTGCAGATTCACATCGTAGATCTTATAACTTTACTAAGGGCGACTATGTTATAATTCGAGTAAGGCCAGAACGATTTCCATTAGAAACCATCAAGAAACTCCATGCACGTGGAGCTGGACCTTTTAAGATCTTGAAGAAACTAGGATCGAATGCCTATATTATAGATTTACCATCTGATTATGGCATAAGCTCAACATTCAATGTATCAGATCTAATAAAATACAAGGAGCCAATAACGATACTTAGTGATCCATTTGAGCCTGACCCTTTTCTTGAGAGTGAAGCCCACCATGAGTATCCACCACCCACTATTCCAAGAAAATATGATCGCATCGATAAGATTTTAGATGAGCAGGTTGTGTTAACTAGAAGGCATGGATATCGGCGATATCTAGTCCGATGGCAAGGCTGACCTGAATTCGAGAATACATGGATCACCCGAGAGGAGTTACAATGGATTGATCCAGATCAGCTCGAACAATTTCAGAGCCACAGTGGACCGTACTCGTTAAAGCCAAATTTTTCCCATCTCAGGAGAATTGGTGCGGACACCAGTTTGCAAGCCACCATCTAGCTTGACTAAGCCGGATCTAACTGCATCATCACTCGAGTTGGAGCCTTGATAGACCCCTGATGCTATCTAAAGGAGAGTCTCAATTCTCTAGTCTTCACCATGAAGAAGTCCTAAAAGATCTGTCCAAAGAATCCACATGGCAATTGTTGATTGGTGCAAGACGTAGTCCAAATTTATCACAAGATGGCTCCACCTATAGGATTAGCTTGTTAGAGTTTGATTTATTTTAAACTATTAGTATTTAAATTATTTTAGACTCTTATTATTTTATCTATAAATATCTTGTATTAGAACTCTTAATGAAATGGAATGAATGAAAAAAATAAAGTTGTTGCTTTCTTCTCCAATCTAGAGATCCTCTTCCCTCTTTTGGTTTCTTCCTCTCTTCTTCTCTTCTTCTTAGTTTTTTCTCTCTGCACCTGAACTCATCCTTGTGCCAAGATCAAAACCACAACCCCTCCACACGCCATCCACTATCTGAGATATCGATCCAAAGTAACGCTTGAAGGTGCCTTGATTCTAAATTCATGAATTTCTTCCACGGATTGGGATCGCTATCGCCTACAACAACCCAACTTCTCTAAGATCGAATTGAGTGATCATCTGAGCGGATTCTTCATAGATCTATTCAGAAGATCGTTATTGTTAGTAAGTAAAATTTATTTTTTTAATTTTTTTTTAGATCTGAATTTGAATTGTGAAGTCTAATCAAGAAGGGGATTTCTCAATTGCCTTCGATCCTACATTCTTTAAAAATTGAAAGGGACAGCTATACATGCTAGGAAGATCTACTTGCTTTAATCAATACTTTTCTTTTTTGAAAATTTACATCTTGTTGAATTTGCTTCTGTTTATTATTTTAATTACTAAAAATAAATAAAAAAATAAAAAATTAGTTACATCTTCATCTACATATCCATCCCGCATTAGTAGGGTACTGCGACATGATCTATGAACAAAAGATTTTGGAAAGAAATTATAAGAATGATATAGATTTATTAGCATGCATACGAGGTAAGTAATATTTTACTTTTTAAAGATTTATTAATAAATTATAATGTATTAATTTAACATGATTTATGAAATGATGCATGAATTTGATGAATGATATTTTGTTATTGAAGGTATCTTATTTTTGAAATATTATGATGAAGCACGATTATGTATTATACTTAATTTATTTCGATACCACATGATTATATAAAATCTTATCAAATTAAAATAATAAATATGAATTATGAAAAAAATTATGAATTAAGATGATTTGAACTCTCAGCCTGACTATGTGGAGGATCCCGCCAATGGAGGCTACTATATTGGCAAAGATTTAGTCTTGAGGATTTATGTCGCTAGCAAACCAACGATAAACTGCCAGTAGACCAGCGGTTCTGAACGACTTTGCTGCCAGATAATTCACAACTCATCATAAGATGATACGTGATGTTATGGTCCTACCATAGGGACAATATGGTCATAGCTCATGGCTGATAAGAATAACTGATAAAAATTTGATAATTAAAAAAAATTAAATTCTTGAAAGAAACTTGAAAAGATTGAATTTGATATGATAAATATTTTAAAAATACTGTATAATAGAAATTAATTTTGAACTAATGAACTCTATATGTTTATTTTTTATAAATGATGATTTATTTTATTTGCCTAATAAAATCTAGTTAAAATGATCATTGCTTACCGGACAGTCTAGCTCATTATCCCTATTTTATTATTTTTATAGATCTTAAAAAATAAGATGATACAAGAGTATGTATGGAAGAGTGATTAGAGATAGATAGGGTGATTGATGTAGAACATCGATACTCTTATTTTAGATAGAAATTTTATTGAAGTTGATGTAAGATCTTTTAAATATTATTAAATTTTATGAGATATTAAAATTAGATTTTAATTAGTTAAATTTTAGATTTAATTTATGACTAATTATTTCATTATTGCTTTATGATAGCATGATGAGATGCCTTGCATACTTATGGGAAGAGTTTCTTATGAGCATGTGGCGATTGCCACGACCCTTGACTTGCAATCTAGGGTTGGGGACATGATAAATTATTTATTAATAATTATATTATAAAATAAAAATAAATACTATGATTAATATTTAATTAATTATCAATATTTTATTAGAAATTATAAAAAATATCAAGTAACACATATTATTTATATTAATTATGATTTAAAAGACTTTTTGTTTAATATACTGATAAATGAGCATTGTACAATGCACATTAAATGGAGTAATTTATTAATAAATAAATAATTAATGGTCTTAAAAAATAAAAACTATACTTATTAAATAATAGAAAATTAACAAAAATAAATTATACAACCTACCTTGGTACAATCTATATACAAAAGTGAGTAAGTTAAATTAACATACATGATATGAATAAAAAATTAGATTAAGAATAAAAAATATAATTAAGTAAAATTAAAAGATAAAGTTTTAAGTATGAAGAAAAACATAAATTAGTAAAGATAAAAAATTTAAAATAAATAATATAGAAAAATTCTAAATCATAACACTACTACAGAATAGGATTACGATAGTGCATACTATTGCAGTGGTTTCGAAAATGCTACCATAGAGTCTACGATAGTGGTTATATAGAACCGCTACTACAGACTGGATCTATGACAGCGGTTATACAAAACTGCTATCATAGGTCAATTTATAGCAGTGGCAGCGGTTATTCAAAACCACTATCGTAGGTCAATCTATAGCAGCGGTTATATAGACTGAACCAATAGCAGCAGTTTTGATTAATCGCTACCATAGGTTCAATTTATAGCAGCAGTTTACTATAACCACTGCCATAGATCCAGATCGATGATGGTGGTTTACTATAACCACTGGAATAAACTGGACCTATGGTAGTGGTTAATTGAAACTGCTGTTATAGGCTAAGTCTATAGCAGCGGTTCTGTATAACTGCTACTATATCTTTTTTTTATATTTTTTTCTTAATATTATATAATTATAAAATTTAATATCCATCTTCATCATTTATTATCTTAATAATTATCATTAGAGTATCATTACAAAAGGTCACCTCGATCCGATAGCCCTAGCTTCATCGATCAGTAAAATTTGATTTTGACGATCATGAATGACGGTACGATGATCTGATAGATGAAGACCATCGGTGGATCCACAAATCTACAACAATAATCTTGATGATGTTTATAGCATACTATCAAAGTTTCACTTCAATCGGATATCGTTATCATGGTTAATTTAGTACAGAATGATTTTGACCATTAAATGAGAAACAAGTGATCAAATGGCCAAATGGCGTCCGATTATGAGATAATTTTTTGGTTAAATAATCTTAGTTATAATTTTAATCATTTTATATGGTGATGATCATAAAACTCAAATCATTTTTATATGAACTTTTCATATTAAGCAGATCTTGCAAAAGCACAAGCATAATTACTAAAGAAGTTTAAGAATAAGTATTAAACGACGTATAATTTTAGATCGTTCTTAGATCCGTGGTTTAAATTTTACGATCACCATCATAAAAATGATTAAAGTAGTAGTCAAGATCGATTATCTAAAAAATTATCTCATAGTGAAATGTCGTCTGGTCCTTTGATCACTCTTTTCTTATTTAATGGTTGAAATCATCCCGTACTAAATTGACCATAATAATGATATCCGATTGAAGTGAAACTTTAATAGTATGATACAAACAACACCGAGATCATCATTGTAGATTTTTGGGTCCATCGATGGTCTCCATCTATCAGATCATCATGCTATCATTTATGGTCATCGAAATCAAATTTTATTGATTGATGAAGTTAGGGCTATCGGATCGAGATGGTTTTTTTTATAATACTCTAATAATAATTATTTAGATAATGAATAGTAAAGATAGATATTAAATTTTAAAATTATATAATATTTAAAAAAATAAAAAAAATTAATTACCAACATAGGCAGCGGTTACTAAAAATCCCTGCTATAGACCTATGGTAGCGATTTTTGGTAACCATTGTTGTAGACCTATGGCAGTGGTTCGAAAATTGCTGCCATATGTTAGGTTATTTTTTTTCCAAATCCCACCCCTAAATTCATTTTCTCCAAGCTCTCTCTCTCTCCCCCTCCCCTCTCCACCTTCTTTCCTGACCGGCTCGGCCACTAGCTTCGCCACCTCCCTCGCCTGTCGCTTCTTCCCTTGTCATCGGCCCCGCCCCCTCCCCTGTTGGGGGTATCAACATGCTTTGATACCACTTATTAGGGATCTAGTACCAGCGGATTACAATAGAAAGAAAGAAGAAAATAAAACAAGAACACAACCAAGTACGTGGATCAGTCTAAAGGCTCACCTCCACGGGGCATGCAAACTTTATTATAAAAAAGAAGAGATACAATAGGAGATTGCCCATTCTCAACTCACGTATACAATCATCTCAATAAGAAGTTATCCTGAACAAACTCTCTCTTGAAGACCCCTTGAAATGACCACAGTCCATCGCCTAGCAATCTGCTCGAAGCCTTTGGCTATTGCTAGTGCCCTCTCTCTGCGTCTCATGCTCTTTCAAAATCACGGCCACTGCCACACCTTCTTTAGCTTTTGGTCTGCTACTTATAAAGGCCATGGATATAGTCCAAAACCCAATAAAACTCAGAGAAGGAATTCCTGAACCCCGTAAGCCATGATAAATGCTCGGTCCATGCTCTCTGGTGTATGGACTGTGAAAAGAAACCCAGCTCCCATGCGATCGTGAGGCCACCTGGGCCTAAGCCGCTCCTACATGCGCGCACGCCTGGGCCTGGGCCGCACCCATGCACGCCCGGCATGGGCCACGCATGCCCGGCATGGGCCGTTACCGCACTCCAGTGCATGCTTAGGCCGGCCCCCATGGGCCCGTGCGCCTGGGTCGCACCTCCGATGAGCCTGCCAGCCATGGCCCCACTTCAATTTTTGCCGCGATGTTTTGAGTGCTTTCTTCGCGCATATCTTTCTCATCCAGACTCTGATTGAGGTGTTCTTGGGCTCGTTGGACTCCATTCGTCATTTTGGACCTTGATGTAGGCTTAATATAGAAGAATTTAAGATACTTTTCTTAATAATCTTCATCTCGACTCGATATTTGGTCTCCTTCTATTCAAGAGCTTGTCTAGCACCCCCATGCCCTGGGGCAATCACCTGTTAATCATGGATGGACAAATGTGGGAGTTAAGCTAGGCTGCTCGATCTCACCTTCGTCAACTACTATGATCCATCTGACCTGAGATTTGCTCCAGGTAGCCTCCTATGGTAATAGAAACTTCATCTTGCGATGTCGCATGTCATCCTCCTGAGTCTCTCATCCCATGCCCGATCTGTCTCCACCTGGAGCTCCACCTCGCACTGAGCTCCCTGACATGAGGTAATATTCTCTATACTTTCTTTCTCTTAGCATGATCCTACTATCGTGCATGACCTTTAGGATTTCTTCATCAGCTTTCCATCTAAAGTCGGTTGAATCCAATCTGCTTAGTGAAATTAGGTTCTTCTTAAAGCTGGGTATGTATTGGACCTCACCCAACTTCTTCACTATTCCATCATAGAGTTTCATGTTGACCGTCCCGCTGCCCTTGATCTCATAACTCGATTTGTTTGGTAGAAACATAGTGCCCTCACTGATCTTCAGAGAGTTAAATATCTCCTCTCTACAACATACATGATGGGAACAAGCAGAATCCATAATCCACCGAGAGAAAGAAGTAGATATCTCATCAGTAACCAGAAGGATATTATCACTACCTTCTGTATCGCTATTGGCCACCGCCATAGTAGCCCTCGTTCGATTCTTGAGTTGTGGATAATCCTTGACTTGATGTCCCAACTCGTCGCACCTGTAGTATCTAATCTTGCTTTGGTCCCTTATCTTGGACCTGGATCATCCTCCTCGCAATCCTTTATCTCTTTGTCTACTATCTCCTGTTCCTTCAGAAATCATCAAAGGTGAGCTATCACCATTTAAGCTCGAAGCTGGGTTCTCCCTCCTGAGAACCTCATTCTGAAGAATCACCGTAGTGACTTCGTCCATCTTGATGGTGCTCTTTTCCACTAGAAAAGTAGTCACCAAGGACTCATACGAAGGAGGAAGCGATGCAAGCAAGACCAATGCCCTGATCTTTTTCTCAACTTTTTTGCCAACACTGAGGAGGTTGGTGAGGATCTTTTGAAAGTTGGATAGATACTCCCACACGCTCTAACCTTCATCCATCCGTAGTTGATAAAACTACCTCCAAAGGAAGAGGGTGTTGGTGAGGGACTTCGCCATGTACAACTCCTCGAGCTTTGACCACAGTGCCGTCAAAAAAGTCTCACCAAGTATATGTATCACCACATCATCTGCTAGGTACAAATGGATCATGCTTACTGCTTGCATCTAGATTCACTTCCAATCCTTCACCTTTGTGATAGCTGGCATCTCGTCGTACAAGAGAGCATTAATCAAACTGTGTTAGATGAAGACATCCTTTATCCTTGCTTGCCACAAGGAGAAATTGCCCTTTCCATCAAACATGTTGATCTTCACCTTGATTATGCTTGTCTTCTCCATGTTCTTCAATCTCTATCACCACTACTACAATCTACGCTCCGATACTCTCTGAGCTCTGATACCAATTATTGGGGATATCAACATGCTTTGATACCACTTGTTAAGAATCTAGTCCCAGCGAATTATGATAGAAAGAAAGAAGAAAATAAAATAAGAATACAACCAAGTACGTGGATTAGCCTAAAGGCTCGCCTCCATGGGGCATACAAACTTTACTATGAAAAAGAAGAGATACAAGAGGAGATTATCCACTCTCAACTCACGTATACAATCCTCTCAATAAAAAGTTATCTTGAACAAACTCTCTCTTGAAAACCTCTTGAAATGACAGCAGTCCATCACCTAGCTATCTGTCCGAAGCCTTTGCTCCTGTTGTTGCTAGCGCCCTCTCTCTGCGTCTCAGGCTCTTTCAAAATCACGGCCACTGCCACACCAACTTTTGGTCTGCTGCTTATAAAGGCTACGGATATAATCCAAAACCCAATAAAACTCAAAGAAGGAATTCCTGAACCTCATAAGCTACAATAAATGCCCCGATGGGCCTATCGATCATGGGCCCCACTTTAGCTTCTGCTGTAATGCTCCAAGTGCTTTCTTCGTGGGTATCTTTCTCATCCAGACTTCGATTGAGGTGTTCTTGGGCTCGTTGGATTTCGTTCATCATCCTAGACCTCGCCGTGGGCTTAATATGAAAGAATTTGAGGCACTTTTCTCAACATCCCCCTCCTCCTCCTTCTTCAGTCAGCTCGTCCACCGGCTCTGCCACCTCCCCCGCCTGCCCCTTCTTCCCCGACCGACCCAGCCGCCGGCCCCACCACCTCTCCCTTCTCCTTTCTTGGCTGGCTCTTCCGCCACCTCCCTTGCCTCTCCCTTCTTTCCTAGCAGGCCTGGCCGCTGGTCCCGACCCCTCCTTACTCTCCCTCTCTCTTTCACTCCTCTCTTCCTTTGGCCCGACCCACCCCCTCCTTGCTCTCTCTCTCTCCTCTCTTCTCTTAGCCCAACCCACCCCTTCTCTACTCTCTCTAGGTCTCTTTCTCTTTCCTCTTGCTCTTTCTTTCTTCTTACTACAAAAAAAATGATATTTGATCTCATTAAAAAATTTTTTTCCTTCAACAAAAAATTTAACACAACATATATTAAAGCGTAATATTAGCGAAAGAATAACGGAAATCTTTAAAATTTAATATTTAAATAAAATAAATATATAATTTTAATATCGAAAGAAATTGCCATCGCTAATTTTATTAGAGAGAAAGATTATTTTATTTTATTGATGGATGATTAATTAGACATAATTACGAAATCGCTAATAATTTCATTCCAATAACCAATTAACTTTAAAATTTTTGTTATTAAAATATAAATAAATTCATTAATTAATCTGATTTTAATTGAAAAAATTAATTATGGAATCTTCAGTATTCAATTATTATCTACCTTTAATTATTTAAGTCTATTAAAAATTATCAAATATTTGGATTCAATTCAAATCCAATTCGAAATCCTTTCATCCTTATTAATTTTAATTCAAATATATTGGAATTAAATCTAATTAGCTTAAATTAGAATCTAAAATTAATCTAATTATAATTAAGAGAAAATAATTTCTGAGTTTAATTTGAATAAATAAATTAAATTCAAAATTCTATCAATATTATTAGATTGAATCCAAATTACTAGATTAAGTAATATTTAAATTAAGTAAAATTAATTAAATTAAGTTGATTAACAATTAGAAAAAAATAAATTTATTTTATTTAAAAATTCCTATGATGTTAATTAATTTAAATCTCTATGTATTAATTATCTTATTTAGTCAAGCCTAATTAAATTTATTTAAATATCAATTAGAAGAAATAATTTTAATTTATCAAAATCATTCGAACTTAATTCAATTCTATCATTATATTCAATTATATTCAATAATTAGATTATAATTATTTAAAAATTTAAAATTAATTATAAAAAATAGTTTTAATTAAAGATTCGATAATATTATATTAATTTAAATTCAATTAAATTATAATTCAATTAAATAGTTAATCCAAAGTTTAATTCTTCGATTAATAATATAATCAAAAAAAATTAAAAAATAAAATTAAAATAAATTAGATCATGTTCATAATATTAAAAAAATTTATTTTAAAATAATTGAAAAACAATAATATATTTGTAATAATTTAAATAAATTATTAGCAACGGCATAGCCTCCGCTAAATATAAAATTTTATTCTACCCTATGTTGTCCTTAGCATGACCGTTGCCTCAATTTTGCCACCTAACTTTCTCATTTTAACCCCCTCATTTTATCCCTACGCTCTCCGCACCCTCTGCCACCCTCTTCTATGCTCCAGCACCCCCACCTTTCCACCTCTGACCGCCTCCCATTTTTTCCACCCTCGGCCTCATCCTCACGCACGCCTTTAAGCACCCTCGCCCCTACTCCCCCCCGCATCTCTCTCCCAAACCCCGTGCTTCTCGAACTTTCCTTTGTTTCCGACCCTTCCTCTACCTCTTCATCTCCCCTCTCGACCGCCTGCCTCTTCGAATATGGCTGCTGCTGCTCCAACCCACCGTTTCCCCCTCCTCCCCTCTCCCCTTCCATTCTAGTTTCACCCCACCCCCCTAAGATTACTCCCACTTAACCTCTCTCTGACCTTCTGCCCTTCCTAAATCGCAGCTCCTCCTGCCTCCTCAAACCTCCGACCCGATTCACCGCCACCCCTCTTCCCTGGCTGATGCCTCCCCCCAGTGCACCAGCCCTTCCTGAGCCTCCGACCGCCTCTTGCCTCCCAAGCCCCTAGCTGCCTCGATCCCTGGCTGCACCCAGCCCCCTGAGCCACCTATCCTCTCTCTATCAACCTCCTGCATCCTCCCAGAAACCTCCACCACTCTTGCCTCCTGAACCCCTGGCCATTCGATTTTTCTGCCCACCCTCCTCTCCCACCGTTCGATTCCCCACCCTCCTCTCCCGATCTCCCAAGCTCCCGTTCGTGGCTTTATCTGAGCTCAGTCCCAGCTCGCCTAGCCTCACATCTCAATTCCTGCATGCTAGCCCATGCTTAGTCATGTACGGTAGCCTTCTTCTATTATAAGTATTAGCGATGGTATTAGCGACAGCTAAATCCCAAAATTTTTTATTTAAATTATATTATAAGCATAATTAGATATTAAAAATTATTATTAATTTATATATGGGACATGAGATGCTGATAGGGAAGTTCGAATCGAGGGATTGGCTGCAAGAAGGGACATAGATATGTCCATCACGCGATCTCGGCATGCAGCAGGAGCATGCTCGAACCTAAGAAAGGTTCGAGCAGCATTACAAACACTGACCTGACATGTCCCTTACGCGCTTCGATCTCGGCATGCAGCATGCTCGAACCGAGAGAAGATTCGGGATGCATTGCAAACATAGGCTCGAGACGTGCCCTATGCGCTCAGGTCTCAGCATGCAGTATGCTCAAATCGAGGAAAGGTTCAGGCCATATTGCAAACACAGGCTCGAGATGTGCCCTGCATGCTTCGATCTCAACATGCAGAGCACTCGAATCGAGAGAAGGTTCAGGCTGCATTGAAAATATGGGTCCAAGATGTGAATTTATGCCAAATTACAAGCATTGGTACTTGTATGGGGATCGATTCATTACAGACAATTGCAAGAACTTTAGAGGCTCTACTTATCTAAGACCTTGCTGATGTGCAAGAGCTTAACGATGATAGGCTCGAGCATATGATTAGCACATTTGATAGATTTGATCTGATTATTGGTGGATGTCCATGTAGTAATCTTTTAGATAGCAACCACTAAGTAATGATGGATAGAGTTGTTATGGTTATAGTCATACTTACCCTCTATGGGATTGCTACCCTCTAAAGACTAAGCAAGGCTATAATTATAGTAACCTCTATAGTCTATCATGACTATGGCGGTTGCTATATGAAGGTTATTACATGAACTTCCATCAATAACTAAATCAAATCCATCAAATATACTAATCATATACTTGAGCATGTCATCGTTAAGCTCTTGCACATCAGTAAATGTATTGGACAAGTAGAGCTTCCCGTTCGCGTATATTGTCTCCTATGTCTTTCTATGTAGATACCAATGCTTGTAGTTTGGACTTGGAGCCTGCCACATGACTAGACTGTGCGAGCAAATGAATATTATTTTTAAATTATTATTTTATTTTTTACTAAAATTTATTTTTCTGATTTACAGCTTGAGGAGGCGGCTGGGGGCTTAGAGATAGAGGCTATGATGACTCCCTATGCGAGATGCACCTAAATGGAGGTGATGCATTCTATTCATGTTATTGTATGGTCAAGCTTGGATGGTCTGTTACATTGCAAACAACCGCTTGCAGCTATCTCACTATACTTTGGTGCAGAAGAACTTATAATGCAAGGCAAGCTTGGATGGTCTGTTATATTGTAGACAACTGCTTGCAACCACCTCACGATTAAAGGGGTAGAGGAACACGCAATGCCTTACATTTTAATAGCAGATCTGAGCCTTCTTCACATTTTTATGTACTGAGATTATCATATACTGCTAGATGAGAATCAGATAATGCTTAAATCAGGGGATCAGCATACAAACACATCATCACATATTATTAGATGAGAATTATTTTTCTACTGATACATTGCAAATGCTAGCTAACAATCTTTGTTACACATGAGTTAAATGTTGATCGTCTTATTATATTTTGATAGACATATATTTTATTTAAATTAATTTTTAGATCATCTATTTGCTTTGATTTTTAATTTTATTTTCAGATATTATACATCATGTCTTCTAGAGGCGGAGCCATTCTAGTCAAAGGTAGAGCTCTCGAGGAGAGAGAGCGATCATGCGGTCAGCTCATATGGTTCTGCACATCTCATATTGGATGATAGAGGATCACCAATGATCCCACAGTCATATGCAGTAGCAATCGACTCACAAACACAGAGTTATGGTCGAAGACCCGCCCGGCTCACGACACCTCTGACTCGATCGGAGGATAGATAACTCATCCACGTTCAGAGCCGCTCGTAAGTACTATAATTTTAATTAATATATTTCTAATTTAGCAATTCTAGAGTTAATATTTATTATTCAAAATCAATTTTGCAGCATGTTTAGAGAGTCTGGAGTATCTCGTGTGGTTACCAATATCATCTAATGCTTGATGCCGGGATCGGTGAATGAGTTTTTTAGCTAATCGTCTAGAGCACGTGATGTAGTCTGAAGGATATTTTTGATAAGTCAAAACTAATTTAATTTATAAATTTTTGATATGTTGGTATTTTAATTACATATAAATACATGCTTGCTTCTATCTTGCAGGACTACTATCGATTCAAGACTCTCCAGGACGAGGAGGTTGGCCATCAGATCTTTGAGGAGGTGGCCACACAGAGGCTTTAAGATGGCCTCTATAGCCTCAGACAGTCTGCCATCCAGTACTCTGGTTCCTAGTCACCATCGGACTGAAGATCCTTCACGGATCACTAGATGCAAGTGGACATATGGCAAGCCCTTTGCGATCAATGGAGCAGTAGGCGGCAGAGGGCTTGACAGAGGTGCCGTGATCTAGACATTCGACAGAGGGCTTGACAGAACCGAATCGCCTAGCAGGATTCGATAAGACATACGGGCAGCTCGATTGGCACACATGTTGTGGCCGACTAACTGGTACGAAAATAATATCAAAGCTCTTCACTAGAGTTGTAAAAACTGTTATATGCATGTTTTAGTTAATTTAATTTTATTATTTATTTATTATAGGCATGGCAGTTGGGTCATCCATCAGATTAGCTATAGTTATGGTGGACCACATACAAGTCTAGGAGGATTGGTGACTACTTAGATTCTACATCGTGATGGATCATGGTAAGAACTTCAAACTTTATTTACTAATTAAGTTGTTACAGGATCTATTTTTTATATTATAACTAATATACTTTTTAACTATGCAGATGCATTATGCGACGTACATTGCTGAGAAGTACGACGATGACCTATCTTCTCAGCCCTCCCTTGACCTTAAGGGATGGCTCAACACCACCGAAAGGTGAGTAAGAGTCGGGTCATAGGATTCGACCATAGCTTCGACTCTCCACCATCGCGATATTCTTTGACGTTCTTACAGGCCTCAACATCCCAGACCTGGAGTGATGTGCATGTGGAGGAAGTCGTGTTGAGGCTTCTGAGCCACAACCTCAGAGCCTCCTGGATGCCATCCGTAGCACGATCGTAGAGCTTCTCCAGGACCCACAGCTGCACGACCAGCTAGGCTCGTTGTTCCAACCATCACATCAGATAATTATATTATTAAATTATTTTAATTATTTTAAGTTTTAATTTTTAGAAGCTTTATATATTTAGGTTTGAGTCTGAGAAGGGGATCTAGGGCCTAAAAATTCAATCTAACTATTCAATCAATGGGTTGGAGGTGTCTATAGCTCCATATCATCGAATGGAACATGTAAAAATAATCTATTCAAGAATCAAAAGAGTATATCGAAAGATACACTTTCATATCAAAACTTATTAATAATATTTTATTTTTCATCCACCAACTGCTGGAGAAGAGTAGAAGGAGGAGGCGGGCGACGATGAGGATCGAATCTGATTTTTTTTGGATGTATCATATTTTTTTGATGTATTATATTTTTTAAATATTAATTATAAAAAAAATTATATAATTTATATTTTTAATAAAAATATAATTAGTTTTTTTTTATTTTTGATTATCTGATTATTTTTAAATTTTAATGATAACAAAATTTATAAAATTAAGATAGATTTTAAAAATTATTATTATCAATTAAAAAAGATATATTAACTATTAACAATGGTATTAGAGATGGAATTAGCCATCTTTAATAACTATTAGCGACAAAATTCCATATCTAATAACTATTAGCAATGGCTTTAGAGACGAAGATCTCATCACTAATAATTCTTTGAATAATTTTTTTATTCAATTTAAAAATATAAAAATTTAGCAACTATATTAGCGATGATGTTTTTGGTCACTAGTAATTATTACCGATGGCATTAGCTATGACATTCCCATCGTTACTATTTTTTAAGAAAAATAATTTAAGCATTAAAAAATTATTAGAGACAATTTTTTTATCATAAAATCTATCACTAATAATGTATTAGTAATGATAGAATTTACCATCACTAATAATGACAATTAGCGACAAGAATTTTTTAGATTAAATTATACGATGGTATTAGCGATGGTAATGTTATTAGCGATGGTAGTTGGACTATTAGCGATGGCATTTAGCCATCGCTAATAGTTAAAATTCTTATAGTATCTTTCTCTCTCTTCTCTCTTTCTCTCTCTAGATCTTTCTCTCTCTCTCTTCCCTCTTTCTCTCTCTCTTTCCTCTTTCTTTTTCTCTCTCTTCTCTCTTTCTCTATCTCTAGATCTCTCTAGATCTTTCTCTCTCTTCCCTCTTTCTCTCTCTCTTCCCTCTTTTTTTTCTCTCTCTTCTCTCTTTCTCTATCTTTAGATTTTTCTCTAGATCTTTCTCTCTCTCTCTCCTCTTTCTCTCTCTCTTTTTTCTTTCTTTTTCTTTCTCTTCTCTCTTTGTATCTTACTATCTTGTGTCTTTCTCACAGGCTACCTCTAGCACCATCGTCTTCTTCTAGCATTGCCGTCGGTGATCCTCGGAGCTCTATGCGATCCCCTTTTCGTAGCCACAGATATAATTTTTTTTAAAAAATATAGTAATATTTATTAATTATTTATATTATTTATAATAATATTTATAATAAATATTATAAATATTTATTATAAATATTATAATTATTCATCGATCGTAGACCGTGCTGGTGGGTAAGAGAATCCTTGTCGATTGATTCTGGACCATGTTGGTAGGTTCTGGACCGGGCCATGCCGATAGCTTTAGACCATGCTGTGTCGACAATCATGGATGGCCCTAGGTCGTGCCATGTCGATAGCTATGGACGGCCCTAGACCATGCCGATCGATAAGAAAACCTCCACCGATGAATTTTGGGTCATGCCAGAGGCCATGAATTATGTCGGCTGCTAAGAGAATCCTTGCCCCCGTCGGTGGGTTCTAGGCCATGTCGGCCGCTAAAAGAATCCCATCACTAATAGAAAGTAAAATTATTTGTTGCTCCTCCTTAATTATTTATAAAATTTCGTCACTAATAGAAAGTAAAATTATTTGTTGCTCCTCCTTAATTATTTATGGATATAATTCATGTTGTAGAATTTATTGCATAATATTTTTTGGATTACTATTTATATCTTATTGCTTTTATTTATTATATTTTATAATGATAGATCCATCAATTGATTAGTGTATATAATCTTCGGCATGCGTACATTTATATATTTTTTATATGGATGAAAGAATTATATATAATGATCAACTGATTGTCTAATTTGGATAGTTTAAAAATTATAAATAATTTTATAGATAATTATAGTAATCAAACGATATGCTGAGGATTCCAAAATTTTTTTTCAGACAGTATTATTCTTTTATTCTCCTTACATGGGAGACTAAGAAAAAATATTGCCAAAATTTTTTTCGATTTTTGTTGCGTATCATTTGATTACTGTAATGAACCTATAGAATTAATACAATTTCTGAATGGGATAGGACATCTTTATCTATTAGTTGATGATATGATGCATTTAATTAGATGTATATAAAAATAATATTTAATGTCAGTTATGGCTTATGAGTTGTTTACAATGCATTGGTATATAATTTAAGTTTCATACATGATTTAATTGCAATATCATCATTTTTAAAATAGATAAGGGGTGGATGAAGTTTAGTAGGCTCTCGTCAGAATATGAGGATGAACTTCAAAATTTTTTTGATTTTGTTATAGAGAAATTTGAGGACCATGGACTTATCCAATATTCTTGTAAGAAGTGTATGGATGGGCTATGGTTACATCGTCAAGATGTAAATGATCACTTCACTAATTTATGGCTTTAAAATCGATTATGCAATTTATTATATTTATAATATTTTCTTGTGTTACATATATTTAACTACATTTATCAGGTTAAAAAATAAAAATTAAAAAAATTATATTTTTTATTATTCAAAATTTATGATAGTGGTTGCAAAATCACTGCCATAGGCGTGCCAACCACTGCCTCGTATGCAGTGTAACTCCGCTTGGAAGGGGAGGGAACCCTCCACATCATGTACTGCAATTTCTTGGATATTTAAGATAAATTTATAACAAAGTTACAAATCTTAACATTGATTTTCAATGTAATATTTTTTAGATACTGCTTGTTTTTTCCATTAGATGCGTGCTTTGGTAAGCAGCATTACTATACAATGCCAAGCTCAGTATCGCATACCCACTTAACTTTTTCTATCAACAGAGCATGATGTAAGAGTATGGTAAGATTTAAATAGATTCTAGTTAGTTAGAGTCTATTTATTAATGCTCTATTAATATTATTGTTCAACATGTTATATTGCTTAATATTTATTAACGTTGCAGATCATGATGGCATCGAAATGCCATCTAGCTTTCACCCTCGCAGCTCGACGGACTACACAGAGCTCCGCGTCTGAGTCACATGTGGAGCATACTCCATCCACCTCTGCATTGACTATCTAGAGACTATCGGTATCTACTCCACCAGTATTTGAGCACCCAACATCAGCCACATCTTCGGCACATGCTCCACCTATTGATGAGTCTCCACTGGCATCTACGTCACATGATCCCATGGCTAATGAGTGTACGTTTGTATTGTATCATTTATTTATATAGTTAATGTACACTCTTATTTTTATTGCAAGTGCATCATGTAGTAGGATATTTCATGGCCCCACATGCATGCCACATGTGTGGACCTGCCAGCATCAGGTGATGGTAGAGTACGACACGGAGGGAAGGCCAGTAGGAAAGATCGCTTAAAAGATGCATTCCTTTTTCAAAGTACTTATGAGGTGGTGATATCATTCCAATACTACTCGTAAACCGACGATTGATGGACGCTAGTGTCAGAGATCGGGTGTGGGAGGAGATATGAGTAAGTGTATCTTAATTATATTTATGCATTTGATATGTTTATACTATGTTTGATTAGAATAATTTTATAACTAATTTTTAATAATTTTGTATAGAGAATGTACGACTTTCTAGGTCACAAGAGGGCTCGAGATGCCTGACTAAAGAAGATTGAAGAGTTATACCAGGGCTACAAGGTCAAGCTCCATAGAAAATGGCTCGAGCATTGACGAAACACTCCAGAGAAGCTTGTTTCTTAGATACAGGATTGTTCTCCGAATCAATGAGAGGGGATGGTTGGGCATTGGAGGAGCCAAAAGTTTGAGATTTAATTTCTAACTTTTAAATTTTTTAATACACTTAAATTTATATTTGAATATTTTTAAATATTTATTATTTATTTAAATATTTTTTAGACTGCCTTCCATTAGAAATAGGAGAATCGGGCAGTTCAGAAGTACGCACACACTCTCGATCGTGAGTCTATAGCCAGTCGTATGCATAGAGAGGTAATGAATTCTGAATCTTACTAGATAAATTAAATTGATATTTTTTTTGCATGTTTCTAATAAACTGATCCATTGTTATAGCTGATGAGAGATGGGATGATGCCCAGCCATAGCGAGATCTTTCGATTCAACCATATGGACAAGAAAGGTAGGCCAATGAACGCCATGATTAGAAGGATTTTTATAAATAATAAATATATTAGTATGATTAGTATTATAATATTTTTTATAATATTTTATTTAAATTTATAATTATAGGAGCAGTTAGACATGCTCGCGAGCGAGGGCCCGGACATCTCTAGCCTTCATGACCATCTATCTTAGGTTTTAGAGCTTGAGTACTCTAGGAGGATCCGATGCAGGCCCGGACATACGCCGGTCTGAGATGAGCATCTCATCACATGCTTTCAGTGTCTCAGTCAGGAGCAACTTAAGGAGGTGTGGCATAGGCAACTTAGGCTAAGATGTAGGTAGATCAAGCTAGGAAGCAGGCTGCTCAGGTTAGGGAGCAGACTGCTCAGCTACAGGGCCTCGTGACCACTATGGTGATGAGACTCAGCATGTATTTTGGAGCTGACTTCATAAGCCTTAAGGACATGTTGGTTGGTATTCCAGTTTCAGCCCTTCTAGCTCCAGCTCCATCTCCTCCAGCTCATGCTCCATCTTTTTCCGCTGATGATGATTTAGATGGAGATTTAGGAGACTTTTGATATTTTTTTTGAAAAATATTATAATAAATTTTATTCAATAATAAAATTTAAGTATTTCAAAAATATTATGTTTATGATATTTTTTATGTTATATATTGAACATCATTTATTAGATAAAAAATAAAATTTAAAAAATTTATTATTATTTTATTATTTAAAATCTACAGTGGTTATAAAATTGCTGTTATAGACATGCCAATCGCTGTCATAGATCACATGCCAACTGCTGCATTAGACCTATGGCAGTAATTTTGTAACCGCTGCCATAGAAGCATATGGCAATGGTTTTATGAATCACTATCATAGTTTCTATGGTAGTGGTTTTGTAACCACTGTCATATGTATCTATAGCAGTGGTTTTGCAATCGTTGTTATAGAAAATCTATGGTAGCGGTTCATAGAATCATTGCCATAGGTGATCTATGACAACGGTTAGTATAATCACTGTAAAAACTGCTATCATAGATCTAGATGACGGCTATAATGGCAGCGGTTAATGAACCGTTGCCGTAGGCTATAGCAGCGATTTTCTGGAATAGGACAGTAGTTGTGAAACTGCTGTTGTAGCCCCATTTTGTGGTAGTGTAATAATTAAATAAAAATATCAAAACAAAATAAAATTTTAAAATATAAGTAAATTCAAATTAAATAAAATAAAAGCTATGAACAATATGTCGATATATAGATGAACATGAATACGTATATGTGTGTGTACACGCATGTATATCAGTACATATGTATGCATGCATATGCATTCCATTCTATATCTTATGCATATTCTAATTTTTCACTCCTAAAATCCAAACATAATGTTAAAGATGAGTTAGATAATCAAGCTTCATTTTTTTTATAATGGAAACTAGATAATAATAGTTGTCTAGAGATGTATGTTCCATCCCACAAATTACCATCCCTGCATCTGCATCTGAGACATTCTAGGTGGTGCCAACCTATATGGTGAATAATGGAGAAGATTGTCATGTTTAGATGGCCCAAAATGGCTAGTGATCATTAACTTATCTTTGTGGGGTCAAGCATAGAAAGTGAATCTCCATCTGCTCATTCTGCTGCAATCTTGACATAGTTGATAGATTTCATAGCTTGTGCACCATCTATTGTGATCATTGTTAAGATAATTCTTCATAAAACTTATTTCTTATAATTTGAGAAGATCAACTTGACCAAATCTTTTGTGGTACATGAATATCAAGGAGAAAGATTTTTGTTTTTAGCATACAAGGGAGATAAATTAGTTTAAAAGTATTAAAATATGCTGTTCATTCTTACATGCCTCTAATGAGGCATGGTCAAGTCAATATAATAAATTCTCAAGCTTCATGATATAATTTAATTTTGAATTTATTAAATGAATTTTTGAGGACTCATTTGGTTCATAGGAAGTGGTAGGGGGAAGAGATAGTTCTTGAAAAGTAGAGAGAGTGCCTTTTATTTGATTGGAGTTTTAAGAAAAGAGAGAATGAAAAAAGTTTTTCCCAAGGAAGGTCACTTTTTAAATTTTATGAGAAGTGGAAACCCATAGAAGAGATCGATTTTGGCACTTTTCATGGGCTAGAAAATGATGGTACTTTTTTCTTTTCAAAATATCCTTTTAGATCTAGGACTAAGATTTTATAAAATATTATAAATAGTTAAGATGAAATATTGAATAGTAATAATATAATATAATATAAATATTATCCTAATATTTATATGAATATAATATTAATATTAATATTAAAATATGTATTATATTTAATATTTAGATTAATATATTATTTTTATTAATATTAATATACTAATTATGTTAATATATCAATGTTTATATTAACATAATATTATATGTATTAAGATATTAATAAATTTATTATATTAAAATACTAATATTTTTATTAATATTATATCTAATATTATATTATTATATTAATATTATTAATATTATATTATATATATAATTATTATTTATATTAATAAATATATAATATTATATTAATATATTATATATTTAATATTATATATTATATTATATATTATTAATATAATATATTATTATATTATTAAATATATAAATAATTTATATATTAGTATTAATATTAATATAATATATTTATTAATATCTTAATAAATATAATATTATTAAAAATAGTATATCAATCTAAATATTAAATATAATAAATATTATAATAATATAATATTAATATTAATATAATATTATTATTTATATAAAATTTAGAAGCAAAAATGTATGGTCTTATATTTATTAAGCATATAATGGGTATTTTTATATAGTTTTTTTAGAAAATAGTTAGTTAACCAAATATAAGCTACTCTTCAATCAGTCACTTTTTCATGGTCAACCAAACATACCAAAATTTTATTCCTAGAAGATAACTTTTTGAAAAATAATGTATCGAAAAGTTACTTTTTGGAAAAAAAAATTCTTCCCATGAACCAAATGAGTCCTGAAATTTGTTGTCATAGCTACAGAAGAACAATCAATGAGAAATTATTAGATAGACTTATTCTACAACATAGGATATAGACAAAGCCAATAAAAATTTTGCACATCAGCCGATTTCTTATTAATAATGAACCATGATTTAGTAGGAAACTATTAATGGCTCGAAAGCTTTTATAGGCCTTGAGATAATGATTTCAATAACAAAAAAAGGAGGTGGGATCCATCATGTTTTGAATAAAACCTTGCTGATTGTTGAATGAAAAGATAGGATCTATCATGATAGTGGGGCCTACTATAGGGAAAAAACTTTCAAATGAATGAAAAAGCTTTTTCTTATAGTGGGCCCATTTCTTTTTTTATTAAAAACATAATCAAACTTTCAAGTCATTAATGATTCCACTAAACTATAGGATGGGTTCTATCTTTTTTTTTTTGTTGGGAAAATTATCCAATAGTTCCTAGATTGACTCAAAATTATTTTTTAGTCCTCAAATTTTTTAGATGGAATAAAATCTTTCTGGACTATTAAGAAATTATTTTTCAGTCCCTACCGTCTATTTAAGCCATCCATTGCCTATAAAATGATAGAACTGCCCTTTGATGGGCAGCGGCCATGGCGGCCGTTGGGGACGCGCAGCGACGTTGGAGAGGAGGCAATCAGGGGGTGCGGAGGGGAGGAGAGTGCGGTCGAGCGTGTGGTGCAGCGCGCGATGGGCAGCGAGACCAAGGGGAGAGGCAGGGGCCAAGGGGCAGAGGACGGGGAGATAGGGGCCAAGGGGAGACCCTGGGAGAGGGGAGCACGGAGCAGCGGCGCCGGTGGGGCGGGAGGGTGGATGCGGTCAGGGCACACGGAGGAGAGGGGCGGCTGGGGGCGGTGTCGGACAGCGACGGGTGGGGACCATGGGGGGAGGGGAGGTGGGGGGCCGTGAGGGAGGAAAGCACCGAGTAGGACGTCGCGGCAGGCACGACGCAGTCGAATGCACGACGGGCAGGAGGCCATGGGAGGAAGGAGGGGCGGAGTGCACGGACCGTGCGATGGGGGTGGGGGGAGGGTTTTTGGCGTGCGGGAAGAAAGGAGGAGAAAGAAAAGGAAAGAGAAAAAAAAAAATGAAAAAATAAAAATAAACAAATATAAAAAAAATAATATAGTATTTTTTAGATTTTTTCATAAAATACCACTAACAATAATAATAATAGTCCCCACACATCAATTTTGATAAAAAATAAAAAATAAAAAATAATAATAAAATAAATAAATAAATAAATATGTATAATAAAATTAATAAAAAAATATTAATGAGTATTAAATAATAATAATAACTAATAATAATAGCCATCAAATCATTAATTTTGATAATAAATAATTTTTATCATTAAACATAAATAAATAGTTTAATAAATTAAATAAATAATTTAAAAAATTTAAAACTAGGTAACCAAATTAAATGATTGCGTAACCAGAGAACCATCTTGTATAATCTGAACATAAATCTATATAACTTGAGTACAAGTCTGTGTAACCTGAATATAAACCTGTATAATCAATTGTCAAAATTATGTAACCAAAGAATTTGATTACGTTATTTTAATAATTGGTTGCATAGGTTTATATTCAGATTACATAGACTTGTACTCAAGTTATATGAATTTATGTTCAGATTATACAAGATGGTTCCTGATTATATAATTATTTAAATTAGTTATTCGGTTTTAATTTTTTTAAACTATTTATTTATTTTTTAAATTATTTATTTAATTTTTTAATGATAAAAATTATTTATTATCAAAATTGATGATTTGATGGCTATTATTATTAATCATTATTATTATTTAATACTTATTAATATTTTTTATTATATTTTATTATATATATTATTTATTTATTATTTATTTATTATTTATGATGATGTGGTGGCTATTATTATTATTATGAAAAAATCTAAATTTTAATAATAATAAGAAGAATTAAATAATAAAAAAATTAGATTTTTTTATAATAATAATAATAGCCACCGCATCATCAATTTTAATAAAAATATAAAAAATAAAAGTAATAAAATAATAATTATTATTAAATAATAATAAAATATATATCTAATAATAATAATAAATTAATTAATAAATTATTAATAAGTATTAAATAATAATAATAACTAATAATAATAGCCATCAAATCATCAATTTTGATAATAAATAATTATTATCATTAAAAAATTAAATAAATAGTTTTAAAAAATAAATAGTTTAAAAAAATAAAATTGGATAACTAATTTAAATGCTTGTATAACCAGAGAACTATCTTGTGTAACCTAAATATAAACCTATATAACTTGAGTACAAATCTTTGTAACTTGAATATAAACCTATATAGCCAATTTTCAAAATTGTGTAACCAAATTCTCTGGTTACATAATTTTGATAATTGATTATATAGGTTTATATTTAGATTATACAGATTTATACTCAAGTTATATAGATTTATGTTCAGGTTACACAAGATGTTTCTCTGGTTATGTAATCATTTGATTTGATTATCCAATTTTAATTTTTGTAATTATTTATTTAATTTATTAAATTATTTATTTATTTTTTAATGATAAAAATTATTTATTATCAATATTGATGATTCAATGGCTATTATTATTATTATTTATTTAATACTTATTAATAATTTTTTTATTATTTTTATTATACATATATATTATTATTTTATTACTTTTTTTTATCAAAATTGATGATGTGGTGACTATTATTATTATTATGAATATGAAAAAAAATATTTTTTATTATTTAATAATAATAATAATTTTTTTAATCAAAATGTTTGATTCAATAGCTATTACTATTATTAGTATTGTAAAAAAATTCTAAAAAAATTATATTATTTTTTAATATTTTTTATTTTTTTTATTTTTTTTTAATTTTTTTCTCTCTTTTTTTTTCTTCCCACAAACCACAAAAACCCGCCCACTCACCCCCATCATGTGCCCTCTCCGCCCCCCTCCCCATGGCCCCCCACCCTCGCGGCGTGCCACTGCGTCCTCGCCCTCGCGCGCCAGCTCCTGCCACTCCCCCCCCGCATGGCCCCAGCAGTCTGGAACCTGCCCCGCTCCCCTCCCCTCGCAGCCCCGATTTGGGGTTTGGGCGTCCCGATCCCCACCCCGCCGATGCGCTACTTCCATGCTCCCCCTCCCCCGTGACCACCTACCTCCCCTCCCCCAGCCTCCATCTATCGTGTCCAACTGGAACAGCCCCCGAGCCTCCACCCATCGCATCTGTTGGCACCGTCCTCTCAAGCCGTGCTCGCCTCCCTCAAGCGCCCCCAACCGCCTTCCCTTCGGCAAACCATCGCTGCACAGTTGCCATGGCCGCTGCCATGGACAGTGGATGGCTTAAATAGATGGTAGGGAATAAAAAATAATTTCTTAACAGTCTAGAAAGGTTTTATTCCATCTAAAAAATTTGATGACTAAAAATAATTTTGGAACAATCTAGGGACCATTAGATAATTTTTTAAAAAAATTAAAAATATGATTCTGCTCTTTATCTTAATAAAAATTTTAAAGTCATTAATAATTCTGCTAAATCATGATTAGTTATTAATAAAAAATTAGCTGATGTATAATATGGAACTTTTATTGGCTTATAGAAGGTGCCTATCTAATAATTTCTCATAATCAGCGGTTCATCACTAAATTAGAAGACATATTTTGAATTCCCAGGCAAACTAAATTGAAGACGACAGGGCATTTGACCCGGCTTCTTCGCTACCACATAGGGATCCACAAATACATTTCTAAAGAAGGGCCCCATCCACTGCCGGCGGCATGGACTTCAGAGCACCTTTTTTCATTACTCTTGATGTTGGTCTATTCTTTTGACAGCTCAGCTTCATGTAACCATTGCTGAACCATTCTTCCATGACCGAGTTTTTCAGTCCATTAATCGGCGAACCATAATTTACATGACCCAGGATCACTTATAGAATCTCCATCTAGTCTCATTCTGAACTTGGTTCTCTCAACAAGCTATTCCACCTTTGCTGCTCCGCATAGGGAGATCTCATGGCTTCAACCAATACTTCCATTCCTCTTGCTCATGTCATCTGGATTGGGTTCCTTCTTTTCTTTGGATCCGTACAACTATGCCTCTGTTTCTGTGGAAATGGTTCCAGATCAGGAAGCTGCATAGAGAGGGAAAGGAAGGCTCTTCTAAGCATACAAAAGGGCATCTATCATGCCCACAAATGGCTCTCTTGGAATGAACAAGACTGCTGCAGATGGAGAGGAGTTCGATGCGACGCCATGACCGGACATGTCGTAAAGCTTGACCTCCACTACCCTTATGCATATGATGTTGAAGATCCTTATGAGAAACGTCGTCCTAATAAAAGCAAGTCCTTCACCACTTGACTTGAGACATTTGAATCATCTAGATTTGAGCATGAACTATTTTGGTGGTGACCCGGTCCCTAACTTCATTGGATCTCTTGCCAACTTAGAGTATCTAAATCTCTCTAATGCTTGGTTTGGTGGAACAGGCCCTCCCCAACTTGGGAAACTTTCAAACTTGCTCTATCTCGATCTCAATTCAAATCTTGATGCTCTCTTGGATCTGGACTTCTTGGATGTTGATAATTTTGGCTGGTTAGCTCAGATCCGTTCCTTGCGGCATCTTGACATGAGTTATGTCAACCTCTCAAAAGCATCAAATCGGATTCATGTGATCAATATGCACCCTTCTCTTTCCATCCTGCATTGCTGCTCTTCGAGCCTTCCCTCTACACTGCCCCATGTTAATTTCACTTCTCTTACTACACTTGATCTCTTTATGAATAACTTTGCATCAAGCATACCCGATTGGCTGTTCAATATTAGCAGCCTTGAAATTTTCGGTCCTGGGGGGAATCAATTTCATGGCAATATACCACTTGCCATCGGGATTCTCAAGAAGCTTCGGGACTTAGATCTCTCATTTAATAGCTTCGGTGGACACCCCAAAAACGATATGGAGTCTCCAGAACTTGCGGTCCATATATTTGTCTGAGAACAAAATTAGTGGCGGTATACCAGAAACTGTGGGGAATCTCAAAAGCTTGGAGTCCTTGGACGTCGGCGGAAATAATATCAGCGGTGAAATACCAAAGACCATTGGGAGTCTTACAAAGTTGCAGATTTTACGATTGGATGACAATCAAATTAGTGGAGAGATACCATGGACAGTCGGAAATCTTCATCACTTGGAAGAGTTATATTTGGATGGTAGCTCCTTAGCTGGAGCGATACCTAGAACAGTGGGTAATCTCTGTAACTTGAGGTACTTTGATGCTTCTGAGAACCATATAGGTGGAGAGATTACAGGATTCAAGAAAGGTTTTTCGAGATGAAGCACTAAAAGATTGCAATTTATTAATTTGCATTTCAACAATCTTAGTGGTCCTTTGCCCAATCAGATAGGGGAACTCCAAAGTTTAGAGTATCTTCATCTTGGTTTTAATTCATTAAATGGTTCAATTCCTGCATCACTGCGGAAGTTATCTGTCCTATCTGGACTGGATCTCTCATCAAATTCCTCGTTAGGTGCACTGACTGAAGCCCACTTTGCCGACCTCAAAAGCTTATTAATTTTGGATATGTCGCATAACTCATTGACGGTGAATGCAAGTCAAGATTGGCTTCCTCCATTTAGAGCAAGAGCAATCAACATGAGGTCTTGTCCACTGGGGCCCAAATTCCCTCCACGGCTTCGGAACCAGACTGATTTGGGTTTACCAGACCTATCGAGTGCAGGAATATCAGAAAATTTCCCTGATTGGTTTTGGGACGTGGGTCTGCCTTACAATATTCTTAATGTTTCTCATAATTATATGAAAGGAAAGCTACCTATTTCTGTTGAAATAAGCTATAAATCTCTCTGATTAGGAAGATAATCTTCTAATTAAAGGAAAACATATTTGTATAATTTTTAAATTGAGCTCCAAAAAATTAATAAAAAAGACCCTTTAGGTCCTGGAGGAATTCATTCATTCTTCCTCTGAAATCTACGTCTACATCTTCTCTTTTCAACATAGTATCAAAGCAGAGATTCTGATCTATAATTTAATTTTTTCTTCTTTTCTTCTCTTCTTCCACAAAAAAAAAAAAAAATTCTTCCCTTCCTTACCTCATCGCCGTCCATACCATCATCCTGTTGACCACCCCGTCGATCGACCCCACTCATCCCAGATCGATCCCGAACCACTTCCGCCATCGTTCGTCGTTGCTTGCCATCGTTGCTCGCCACCGCTCACTGCCGCAGCTGTCACCGCTGCTCGCTGCACCACCGTCACTCGCTGCTGGTGCTCACCGTCGCCCGCCCCCGCTCGCCGCTGCTCTCTGCCACCGCTCGTCGCTGCCGCTGTCACCACTTCTGATGGCAGCCACCCGTTACTCACGGGATCAAGAAGGGGGGAGTTTAGCCCCTTTCTTTTAATAAAAAATTTTTAAAAAAAAGGAAGAAAAAGAAAAGGGTAGCAAGAGGCTGGAGAACCTATACTGCAGTCTATTCTACTACCACATGTACCTCCAATCCTAGGTGCTGAGTCCTGTTCAAGAGCAATGATGGAGCGTCTTTTGAATATTATCGAGGTGCCCTTCATGCAAGCAGATATTCGACGTTTTTTATTCGTCATCTGAGTTTATCTCAGAACGTTGGTGAGAAAACTTCAAATACCTTTTTCTTCCTCAAGATTGCTCTTGCTTGATTATTTTAGTATTCTTTGACAATGGGTGATAAAACTCCTTTAACCATTGAGGATTTAGAGAAGTTGATGGTTAGGATGATGGAATCTCGCATCTCGGGTGGTGAGTTTCCAAAGATCACCCTAGAAGCTAATTCGATCAAATTAGATGGGCCAGGTACCTACTTAAGTTGGACGCGACATGTTCGTCTAATTTTGAATTCTCACAATCTTGAGGGGTTCATAAGTGGTAGTGCAAAAAGGCTGGAAGGAGATGGGATAGCAGTTAGACAGTAGAATTCTAATAACTCTCGGATGGTAGCATGGCTCCTTGCCTCTATGGTACCAAGTGTTGCCCATACGGTTGAGGCATTGACGAATGCTTATGAGTTGTGGCAGGCTGTGGCCACAACTTATTCCTATAAAGGCAATAATATGCATGCACATAAGATCCAGCATGAGCTTCGAGGACTTACCCAGGATACCCGATCTGTAACACAGTATGTTGGAGAATTAAAGAAGTTATGAAATGATTTTGATTTTTATTGTCCTTTTACCCCTACTCATCCTGGTGATGTTGATGTGTTCCACAAATGGATAGAATGTTAGCGCCTTGTAGATTTCTTGGATGGACTAAACCAGGAGTTTGAGTATCGATGCTCTTCTATTTTTAGTACACAGGAATGGCCAACTCTAGATGAAGCTATTTTTTTGATTCTTAGTGAAGAAACTCAATTAGCGACTATGTCTTCTTCAACAAACACAACTATACTATCTGCACTTGTGGTATAGCCAAGCTCTTCTCCTATCAATTTTGCTCAAGAAACTCAATCTTGACCTCGCAGAGTTAAGATTTGTGATCACTGTCATAAGCTAGGCCACATCAAAACATACTACTATGAACTGCATGGTCGTCCGACTAGAGACCATGGTTGTGGAGGTGGTCATTCTAGTAGAGATCGAGGACAGTATAATTAGGCTCATTTTTCTTCTATGAAGGATTTATCAGTCGAAAAAATTCAATTGTTGAAAAAATTTAGATCTAGTGTAAATATTTTTAAAAGTAGTGCTTCCACAGAGGATTCTCCGAATCAACCAACCAGTTCTCTCTATCAGGATAATTTTGCTCAAATAGGTATCGATGATCAAGTTCATGCTCTTAACTGTAGTAAGTTTTCTTCATGGATAGTTGACTCTGGAGCATCTAATCATATGATTGGATCCTTTAGAGATTTTGTATCTTATATTCCTTGTTCCGATCGTGATAAAGTTCATTTTGCTGATAGCTCCTTTACCCTTATTTCTAGGAAAGAATCTATCAAATGCACTTTCGAATTATCCTTATCATCTATTCTACATATTCCCAGATTTTCTATCAATCTCTTATCCATTAGTGCTATTATGAATGATTTTAATTGTGTCGTAACTTTTTTCAAAACACATTGTGTCTTTTAGAAGCCAAGGATAGGGAGGAAACTTGGGACTGGTATAATGCGTAATGGGCTCTACTATTTGGAAGAAGTGTTCGGAGGCTACTCAAAAACCAGTTTGGCAGTATCACGAAAGGAAGACTTGTTGCTTTAGCATCGCAAGCTTGGTCATCTCCCATTTACTCTCTTAGCTCGTATGTTTCCTACTATTTTTGAATCATATAACAAAGAGAAGCTTGTATGTGATGCCTGTGAACTTGCTAAACACACTAGAGGTACTTATCCAGGCTCTGGTCTTTGTAGTAAAGTAATATTTGAGGTAGTTCATTTTGATGTATGGGGATCTTGTGGGACCACTGCTATTTTTTGTCATCAGTGGTTTGTTACTTTTATTGATTATTTTAGTCGTTGCACTTGGGTTTATCTATTGAAAAATAAGAATGAAGTGTTTCGATCATTTAAATATTTTCATAAAATGATTGGTACTCAATATGAAGCAACTCTTAAGATTTTTCGCTTAGATAATGGGACAATATCTTAATAAAAAATTTGAGGAGTATACACATAATAATAATATTATATATCAAACAATTTGTGTTGACACACCAGCTCAAAATGGAGTTGCTGAAAGAAAGAATAGACACCTACTTGAAATGACAAGATGTTTGATATTTTCTATGAATGTTCCTAAATTTTTATGGGGAGAAGTAGTGTTAACCATAGCATATCTGATTAACCAAATGCCACTTCGAACTTTGGACTGTAAGACATCTCTTGAATGCCTACAAGGAACTAATTCTTTCATAATTTTTCTCAAGGTATTTGGTTGTGTTTGTTTTGTTCGGGATCATCGTCCTTCGGTTGGCAAACTTGATGCTCGTGCCCTCAAGTGCATTTTTGTAGGTTATTCCTCTACTTAAAAGGAGTACAAATGTTGGTGTCCGACTAAGCGAAAGTTGCGTGTCAGTATAGATGTAACATTTCGTGAGTCTGAGCCATTCTATGTATCTTCTGTGTCCTCTTCCTCTCCCCTTATCTCTGAAATTGGTCGAGAGGGGGAGTTCTCTGAAGGAGGTTGGGGGCCTATCACTATGGATGTTGGCAGTCCTACTACAGATGATGGATCTGATAGTCCTACTACAGATGATGGATCTGATACTCAGGGGGAGCCTATTTCTATTAATGCTAGTTTTGACACTCAAAGAGAAGCATCTGAGACTCTCTCACAGCATATTCATCTGATTCATCTCCTCTCTCAGAGCCTATTGTGCATTCTCCAGTCTTCAGGTCTTTCTCTTCTGTCCCAACGGTTTCATCTTCTACGTTTCCTTCTAGGATGAATGATAATTTTCCTGTACCTTCCATTCATTTTACATTAGATGATGACGATCTGAATATTCCTATTGCTTTACGTAAGCCTACTCATCATGTTGGTATTCCCGCTCGACTTAAGGATGGAGTAGGGTACAAACATGACATCACTAACTTTGTATCCTATAAGTCTCTTTTTCCATCTTATTAGAGTTTTATAGCTTCTTTGTCCTCTGTCTCCATACCTAAGAATTGGAAGGTTGCTAAGGAAGACCCCAACTGGAAAGCCGCCATGCTTGAGGAAATGCGAGCACTAAAAAAAAATAATACATGGGAACTTGCTTCTTTACCAGCTGGTAAACAAACTGTGGGATGCAAATAGATTTTTACAGTTAAGTAGACACTTGAACGTACTATTGAGCATTACAAAGCTCGTTTGGTAGCAAAAGGATATACACAGACTTATGGTATTGACTATGATGAAACTTTTGCACCTATTGCAAAAATGAACTCTGTTAGAATCCTTATATCATGTGCTGCTAACTTTGGATGGGATCTGTTCCAGCTCGATGTAAAGAATGCCTTTCTCCATGGAGAACTTCAGAAGGAGGTATATATGGATATTCCTCTAGGATTTGCAATTGCTCAGAAGTTGGCAAAGTATGCTAGTTACGATGATCTCTTTATGTTCTGAAGCAGTCATCTCGTGCTTTGTTCGATCACTTTCGGCAAGTAATCATTCAGATAGGGTATAAACAAGGTAATGCAGATCATACACTCTTCTTTTAGCGCAATAGGGGTAAGATTGCTGTTTTAATTATCTATGTTGATGATATTGTGGTCACAGAAGATGATTCTGAGGAGATAGCTCATTTGAAGGCTCAGCTGGCACAGGCATTTGAGGTGAAGGATCTTGGACATCTTCGATATTTTCTAAGGATAGAAGTTGCTCGTTCTTCAAAAAAAAAAATTTCTTCCAAAGAAAATATATTCTAGATCTTCTTACTGAAACCAATATGTTGAGATGTCGACCTATTGCCACTCCTATTGAGCAAAATCATCGACTAGTAGCTGATACCGGTGTCCCTGTTGATTGAGAACATTATCAATGGTTGGTAGGGCATTTGATTTATCTTTCTCATACACGGCCTGATATTGCATTCGCCGTGAGTGTGGTAAGTCAGTTTATGCATGACCCATGTTTAGTTCATATGGATGCTGTGACACAGATACTTCGATATCTCAAAAGCTGTCCTGATCGTGGTTTATTTTATTCTTATCATGGCAACCTACGGATGGAGTGTTATATAGATGCTGACTGGGCTGGATCACTTGATGACCGTTGCTCTACCTCAGGTTACTGTACTTTTGTTGGAGGTAATCTGGTCACTTGGCGAAGCAAGAAATAGAATGTGGTTGCTCGATCTACTACAGAGGTAGAGTATGGAGCTATGGCACATGGCGTGTGTGAACTTATATGGTTGCGGATCTTGTTATTGGATCTAGGTCTTTATCAGTCATTTCCTCTTATGCTATATTATGATCACAAGATAGCAATCAATATTGCTAATAATCCAGTCCAGCATGATCAGACTAAACACATCGAGATTGATCGACATTTTATCAAGGAAAAGCTTGATGCCAGAATCATTTGTATGTCTCATGTGCGATCTGCTAGTCAACTAGCAGATATTTTGAACAAAGATCTTAGTGTGCATTCTTTTTCATTTATTCATGACAAGATGGGTCTTTATGATATCTATAACCCATCTTGAGTGGGATTGTTGAAATGAGCTGTAAATCTCTCTGATTAGGAAGATAATCTTCTAATTAAAGGAAAACATATTTGTATAATTCCTAAATTGAGCTTCAAAAAATTAATAAAAAGGATCCTTTAGGTCCTGGAGGAATTCATTCCTTCTTTCTCTAAAATCTACGTCTACATCTTCTCTTTTCAACAATTTCCATCAAAAAAAGAGAGAAAAGTGTCCTGCTTGGTTTTACGCCTTATTGGCCATCTGCAAATTACCTGTATTCCAAAGGTAGAACCAATTACATGCTAACCTTCATGGATCTATCCAGCAATTTATTCTTTGGACCTATTCCCCCAGCCTTGGCTAGTGGTATTGACAATCTCAATGCTCTGCTTCTTGCACATAATAGATTCAGTGGCAGCATTCCATCAGCACTTTGTGAGGCAAAAGATCTAGAAGTTCTCAGTCTTGCAGATAATGATTTATTAGGAGTTCTCCCTGACTGTTGGAACAATTCATTAGATTTGAGAGTCATTGATTTCTCAGATAACAAATTGTTTGGAGGCATTCCTAGCTCAATAGGATCTCTAAGTCAACTCAACTCGCTGCATTTGGGAAACAACAGCCTCTCCAGTAAAATTCCTTTGTCCTTACAACAGTGCAAACAGTTGATTACTCTTGACCTTGGCAATAATAAGTTGTCAGTAGCATACCTGAATGGATTGGCGAGAGTCTCTCAACCTTGGAGGTTCTCCGTTTGCGATCAAATTTATTGGATGGTAATATTCCAATGCAATTATCACTCCTTACTTCTCTTCGAGTGTTGGACCTTGCTGGCGATAAGCTATCTGGAACTTTGCCACCATCATTTAGTAATTTCAGAGCCGTGGTTGTGATTCCAAATGGGAGCAAACCTGTTCTTTCTGGAATTGTGACCTATTATTACACTGAGAATCTCCTGATAACCATGAAGAATTTAGAACTTACTTTCACTACTGTGCTCTCACTTGTGACAAGCTTAGACCTCTCAGACAACAATATTTCTGCAGAGATTCCTGAAGAGTTTACAAATCTTCATGGGCTTCGTTCCTTGAACTTATCGGGGAATCATTTGACAGGAAGGATTCCGAAAAATATTGGTGCCATGGGGCAGCTGGAGTCACTTGATCTGTCGATGAACAACCTATCAAGCACAATTCGTACAAGCATCTCAAATTTGAAATTTTTGAACCACCTTAACTTGTCCCACAACAATCTGTCAGGAAGAATTCCATCTGGCAGACAACTTCAAACTTTTAATGATCCATCCATCTACATTGGCAATCGGTATCTTTGTGGACAGCCACTGCCAGAAAAATGCCCCCGCGATGAACCAGCAGGTGGTCCAACAGTTCATAGAAGAGAAGAAAAATAGGATGAAAATGAAAATGATTCAGAAATGATATGGTTCTATGTTAGCTTGAGTCCGGGATTTGTGGTTGGCTTCTGGGTTTTCTTGGCGCAATGATGCTCAAAAAGAGCACAAGGTATGCTTATATCCGATTCATTGACAGGATATGTGATTGGATTTATACGGCTGTAACAATAAATTCTGCTCAGCCAAAGTCCAAGAGAAACCAAGGAAGCATTTAAGCAGGTGCAAAGTTGTGATGCTTTCCCCCTCTACGTGGTTCAAGTTGACTTAATGCTTCTGAGATGCATCATGCATAAAAGATTAGTAGAAATATGGATTATTAGAATAAATATAAATGTTTGGAAAACCATATCACGCCCCGAACCCAGCATCCTGATCGGACATGCGATGGCTGCATAAACCGTAGACCAATGTCCTAGAGAATATGCAAGGCCTATAAAATTAACTATAATCCCAACATCCCACGAACACTATTGATCTCAATTCACAATAAATAACTCCATATGAATAAATTTCATTCTTGTATAATATACAAAACTCGATCATCGATCTATCATTGATGGTGCTCTATCAAATCGATTCTTTCAATTGTAATTCCAACCGTAACCAGATATATATATCCTGTAACTCTGAAAAGAAAGGAGAAAAAGAAGAATGATGAGTTTTATAACTCAGTAAGAATCACTGTACACTTTCATCAATAATAATAATTTAATTTAAAAGTATAATAAAATATGGATGCACATATCAAATATACAGAATAAATCAAATAAGTGTGTATTAAGTAAATCATATATCAACATGTGAAACTTTTTCATTTAATATCTCATCCATAACTTTGTTATATTTTTTTCTCATCATATTTTCATGTTTCTTAATCTCTTCTTTTCCGATTTTGGACTAATCAAGATCATGTCTCAATCTCAATTCATGGTCTTACCCATAATCCCACGTGCAAGCCCGTGGGGGCTGTCCCAAGTATAAGCTTCTGACGGACTGTCTAATTCATGGTCTCATCCATAATCCCATGCGTAAGTCTGTGGGGGCTGTTCTAGGCATAAACTCATGACAGGCTGTATAAATCATGGTCTCACCCATAATCTCATGCGTAAGCCCGTGGGGACCGTCCCAGGCATAAGCTCTTGGTGGGCTATCCATATGACGAGACTAGTTTAAACCATATCTTTTTCATCTGATTATTATATGTTGATTTCATTTTATCAATTCCAATTTATATGATGTTCAAAACAAATATGTTATATTCATACGCTCATATCATTAATCATTGATATACATATATGGTAAATATATAACATACTCATGCTGAAACATATTGCACCAGCCATATTAGTATCTCAACATAATAATCCATCAATATAAATTTAATAATGTAAAACCAACAATACAAAACCAATCAATAAAGTAGCATGTATAAACGATGATTATATACAGAGACTTTTACCACAATTATGATAAATGAAACTCATAAGACTATAATCTGATGTCAAAACTCTACTCAATGTCCTCCAGTCCGATAATTTATTCTCCTATAAATTTAATTTAATTTTTTAAAATAAATCAATTAGATCAATTTAAAATCCTAAAAATCCTTTATCGGGGTTCACCAGGGTCCACACTCTATTCCCAAGATTTTTAGAGAGAAAAATTCATGAAGAAAAAAAATTTTAGAGAGAGAAAGTGGAGAGATAAAGTAGAGAGAAACTTATTAGGCTTATAATTTAGGTCTTAAGAATCTTACTCGATGTCCTCTTATTCGTTGATTTGCCCCCCTATATATTTAATTTTATATCTTAAAATAAATAATAAATTAATTTAAATTTTTAAAGTTCTATTGGGGTTCACTGGGGTCCACACTCGACCTCCAGAATTTTCTCTATCTCCTTTTTCTTCTTATTCTCTCTTTTTTTATATAATCCACTTACAAAGAAATAACTAATTAAATGATTAATTATTTAATTATTTAATTTAATTAAATAATTTGAAGAGAGAGAGGTATCTTTCCTTCTCTTCTTTTTTCTCCTTTTCTCTCTCTTCTCCTTTTTTCATATTCCTCATAATTAAATTAATTAAACTAACTAATTGATAATTAACTAAATTAATAATCAAGAAAGAGAGAGACCTCTTTCTCTCTCCTCTTTTCGATTTCCTTAAACAAGGGATACAAACCCTCCCCCCATGTTCTCCTCGTTTGCCTGCCCATAGCTGCAGGTGACCGACAGGCCACCCACAGCGGCGGCGATCGTGGCCTCCGACGACAGCTCGAGTGGGTGGCTATGGCCGACGGCATGCGGGCAAACATCACAAAGTAGGGCCACCCTGTTTAGAACCAAAGTCTATGGCTTGTTGTCTTTAATCGACGCTGGTGACCCAGAAGAAGAGGTAAGGAAGAAAAGAAAGGAGCTTACTTGCTCCGACGACCCCCAGCACCCCCTTTTCCTCGATGGCAGTTCGTGGAAGAACCTCCCGATGATTCGTGGTGATTTCTCACACAACTTCGGCACAAAATTCATGGAGGAGAAAGGATCTTCTTATAGAGGAGCTTTCCTATGCTCCCTAGGACTCCCATCTAGCCTCAATCCCATCGAAGTCGGAGGTGAAGAACACTCTGAATAGGAGTTGTCTTCCTCTCCCTTCCGCGCGTGACTCATAGGGTATTTGAGCCCTTTTTGAATTTGGGCCAGGTCTAAAGCCCAAACGTGCTGGGTGTTACATTCTCTTTTCTTAAAATAATTTTATTCTCGAAATTAGCGTACTTGAAGTTTGAAAAAGCTGTAGATACTTGACTCTTTTTTTTTCTTTTTTTTTGCTTCGATCTCCTGTGCAACCTTTCTTTCACTGTAGTTGCTCCATTGTATCTTCATAAGTCCTTAACATAAGTAATTATGTGATATTTCAAATTTAAATCCTTTTTATCCACAAAATAATAAATTTCCTGGATCTCTTTAGTCTTGGCTTATAATACTCTATTTTCTTGCCCATAAAATTGTTTGCTCTTGATTAATCTTGCATGAATGTCATAATCAATCCAATTAATTAAATTAGAAGAATCCAGAGCATTAGATGCTCACCATGTTCTATAAACTTCTTTATCCTTTTAACTTTCAGCATGATGTAACAATTAAACTCTTATAATAGAAAATCTAAAATTTATTCAAACAAAATGGAATAATAATATCAAAGCTAAGAACATGATATCTATATCTAAAATATCCTATATCCAAGTTCAATCAAAGATTATTAATCCATAATTTTTAGATATTTTTTCTAAATATCACTAATAATGAAGAATCAATTATTGAAGATTATAGTGCAACATCAAGGTGAGCTTAAAGAATCAACAACCTTACCCTTTTTTTTATTAATTATGATTTTTAAAATCAACTCAAGACTTCAATCACTGCATTTATTATACTAGAATTAGTATTCTTAACCAGTTTTAATAAAAATCATCCACCATGCTTCCGCTGCGCACTCTAATCTAAATATATGAATCCTCTAGATTTTTCTAATGAATCCTCATAAGAATACTGTTTTACTTTAGAATATAAAAAGATTCGGTCTTTCAAATTTTTGGATAGATTTAAAGCTAATGTTTAAGTTTCTTTGTCCTCGAGCATATTATATCTAGATTAATTTTAATCCACTTCCATGTTGGAAATCTTTGCATAAGTTTCACTACTCATCTGGAATTCGATATATCTATATTTAACCATCAACCTTTCTTTGTAAAAGGATTAGTGCAAATTTCTAACAAATTAGAAATATCATAAATCAATATCCCAACAAGTGAAATCAATTTGATTATTGTATATATAATTTATTGTATATAAATAAATTAACACATAAAATCTTGTCCCAGTTATGTTAAGACTTCTATAAGTCTTCTGAAAGTTTTCATCTCAATTTGATTACAATAGTAAAATACTTTAAATCAGCTTACAAACTTAAACTCATCTGCCCAATAATCTTTACAAACATGAGGAAGATCAAGTAAGCTAATCTAATGATAATAATTAAACATCAAAGATTCTATCATAGTGTATATTTCATATCCTCTTAATAAAATCTAAGCTAATCAATGTCAATTTCGTACATAATTTACCAATAGTGCAATCCCTGAAAATATTTTATACTCTAAATAATTTGTTGCTATCGTCAAACTTTGCAACCAAACGATCAACAATAAAACTAAGGGGGACTATTATGGTTTGCACCCACATTAAATTTAAAATTTCAAAATCATCTAATAATAATTAAATAAGTATATCAATATATTACACATACAAATATCACAAATTATATTCTTGAGCCAATATTTCTGCCTAACTCGTTAAAATCTAAGGTAACTCCTCAATTCTGTTACATACATCATATATGCCATATATGTATAAATCTCATCATAATACCTAATGATCTAAAGTTCGAACTTTAATTTTTTTTACTATGACTTTTATAATGTCCATAGTGATCATAACCTTAAGTTTAAGCATCAGTTAGGTCACAATCCCAAGTAATCATAACCTAAATTTTAATATTTTTTATATCGTGCTCTCACAATGAAATCCAATCTATCAATAAAAATATATTTTTCATCTTCACTCATATAATAAAATCTTCCTGCAAGCCATACCCCAAATAACTTCCAAAATTGTAATAATGATCAAATAATTAACATCAAGAGTTAGAAAGGCCATCATGATCTTTGCCTATATCGAGTTTAGAATTTCAAATCATCTAAATAACAATTGAACAAGTATACGCCATACAATATATCATACTTTATTCCATGATCAAAATATCTTATACTTGGGTCAAACCTTACTTGTTGAAATCTATGACATAACTCATTATTTCTGTTATCATTCACCTCCTATGCATAAATTTCATCACAATATCTATTGATTTAAAATCCAAACTTTGAATTATGTCCGCTATGTCTATCATATCCCTATTGATCATAATCTTAAGTTCGAATATCATTCTGTCAGATCCTTAATGATCATAATCTTATCTCAAATATCTCTTAACTCACCATCCCTAGAGATCATCACCTTAAGTTCAAATACCACTTAAGTTGTAATTCCAAGTAATCATAATCGTAAGCTTTAATATCACTTATGCCACAATCTCTAATGACCTTAAACCTAAGCTCTGATACTATTCTGTCACGCCCCGAACCCAGCATCCTGATCGGGCATGCGATGGCCACATAAATCCTAGACTAATGTCCTAGAGAATATGTAATGCCTATAAAATTACTTACAATTCCAACATTCCACAAACATTATTGATCTCAATTCATAATAAATAACTCCATATGAATAAATTTCATTTTTGTACAATTTATAAAACTCGATCATCCATCTATCACTAATGGTGCTCTATTAAATCGATCCTTTCAATTATAATTCTAACCATAATCAAATATATGTATCCTATAACTCTGAAAAGAAAAAAGAAGAAAGAGGGATGTACAGTCTAGTAAGAATCATGGTATATTTTCACCAATAATAATAATATAATTCAAAAGTATGATAAAATATGGATGCACATATCAAATATATAGAACAAATCAAATAAGTATGTATCAAATAAATCATATGTCAACAAGTGAAACTTTTTTATTTAGTATCACATCCATAACTTTGTCATATCTTTTTCTTATCATACTTTCATGTTTTTTAATCTCTTTTTTTTTTTTTATTTTGGACTAATCAAGATCATGCCTTAATCTCAATTTATAGTCTCATCCATAATTCCACGCATAAGCTCGTAGGAGCTGTCCCAGGCATAAACTCCTGATGGACTATCTAATTCATGGTCTCACCCATAATCCCACGCGTAAGCCTGTGGAGGCTATCTCAGGCATAAGCTCCTAATGGACTGTATAAATCATGGTCTCACTCATAATCTCACGCGTAAGCCTGTAGGGGCTATCCCAGGCATGAGCTCCTGATGGGCTATCTACATGATGAGGCTAGTCCAAATCATATCTTTTTTATCTGATTATTACATGTTAATTTTATTTTATCAATTCTAATTTATATGATGTTCAAAATAAATATATCATATCCATACGCTCATACCATTAATCATTGATATACATATATGGTAAATGCATAACATACTCATGCTGAAATATATTGTACCTGGCATATTAGTATCTCTACATAATAATTCATCAATATAAATTTAATGATGTAAAACCAACAATACGAAACCAATCAGTAAAGTAGCATATATAAACGATGATTATATATGTATAGAGACTCTTACCTCAATTGTGATAAACGAAACTCACAAGATTATGATATGATGTCAAAACTCTACTCGATGTCCTCCAGTTCGATAATTTATTCTCCTACAAATTTAATTTAATTTTATAAAATAAATCAATTAGATCAATTTAAAATCCTAAAAATTCTCTATCAGGGTTCACCAAGTCCACATTCTATTTTCAAGATTTTTAGAGAAAGAAAATTCATGAATAAAAAAAATTTTAGAAAAAGAAAGTGAAAAGATAAAATAGAGAGAGAAACTTATTAGACTTATAATTTAGATTTTAAGAACCTTACTCGATGTCCTCTTATTTGTTGATCTGCCCTCCTATATATTTAATTTTATATCTCAAAATAAATAATTAAATTAATTTAAATTTCTAAAATTCTATTAGGATTCACTCGACCCCAGAATTCTCTCTCTTCTTTTTTCTTCTTCTTCTCTCTCTTTTTTATATAATCCACTTACAAAAAATTAACTAATTAAATGATAAATTAATTAATTAATTAATTTAATTAAATAATTTAGAGAGAGAGAGAGAGGTATCTTTCCTTCTCTTCTTTTCCTCCCCTCTTTTCTTTCTCTTCTCTTTTTTATCATATTCCTCATAATTAAATTAATTAAACTAACTAATTGATAATTAACTAAATTAATAATCAAGAAAGAGAGAGACCTCTTTCCTCTTCGCAGTTTCGATACAAACCCTCCCCCGTTCTCCCCATTTAACTGCCTATAGCCTCAGGTGATCGACTGGCCACCCATAGCGGCGGCGATCGTGGCCTCCGGCGACAGCCCAAGTGGGTGGCTGTGGCCGGCGGCGTGCGGGCAAACATCACAAAGTAGGACCGCCCTGTTTAGAATCAAAGTCAATCGGCACCGGCGACTCAGAAAAAGAGGTAAGGAAGAAAAGAAAGGAGCTTACCTGCTCCGTCGACCCCTGGCACCCTCTTTTTCTCGATGGCAGTCCGTAAAAGAACCTCCCGATGATTCGCGGTGATTTCTCATACAACTTTGGTACAAAATCCATGGAGGAGAAATGGTCTTCTTATGGAGGAGCTTTCTTACGCTCCCTAGGACTCCCATCCGCCCTCAATCCCGCCGAAGTCGGAGGAGAAGAAGACTTCGAACAGGAGTCGTCTTCCTCTCCCTTCCGCGTGTGACTCACAGGGCATTTGGGCACTTTTTGAATTTGGGCCGGGTCCAAAGCCCAAACGGCTGGGTGTTACAAAATTTAGTTATTAAGGACGTGAAAAGATTGACGTACTGTAATTGAATGAATTGCTTAAACAAAATTCTCATAGAATCCTTTCTATATTTGCTATATGCTGGAACTTTTCTTTTGATGCTTTTATCAATGTAAATGATAGATGGCATCCTTACTGTTTTGCTTAGAAAAATATTTGGATGCTTTATTCTAATCATCATGTTCCAAAAATTTATGTGCATCTTTCTTCCTGTGAGTTGTGACATGGCAATTGAAAAATATATAAGTCAATATTTTTGCATAAATAAGAAAAAGAAACGCTACATAAATAAATAAGCTAATATGTACTTTAGTGAATATTATTTTATTATTTTATTTTTATTATTTTTAAAACTCTTAGATTGCGTTTGGTGCATTATCAAACAGTGGTAATTTAGATTACCTAATAATCTGGATTACCTGCAATATGGATAGATTGCCAATGATGCTGATTATTGTATTTATATATGATAACGTTGCAGTAAAATTATTAAAAATTTTGATTGTCATATTTGATATGACAATCAGATTACTGGTAATATAACATCAAATTTTTAAATTATCCTCAAATCAAATTTATTAAAAATCATACTACATACATAATATATATTATAAATATATAAATTATATATATACTATATATTTTATATTATAATATATTATATATAATATATTAAATTTTAATATATATATTTATAATATATTAAAATATATTATTATAATATATGATATTATATTATCATATATTATTATATTATAATATTATGTTATATAATATAATATAATATTATATTATATTATTATATCATTACACTAATATTATTATTATATTATACATATTATATTTATAATATAAATATATAATATATATTAATATATATATATATATAATATGATATTATAATATTTTCATATATTATCAATTATATAATATTATATTATTATATTATATATAATTATATATATTATTATATATTATTATAATATACTATAATATAATATTATATATAATAATATAAATTTATTATATTATTATATTATTATTATTATAATAATATTATATAATATTATATAATATAATATGTATTATATATAATATATTATATATCTATAATATATTTATATTTATAATATATATTATATATATATTATATTATTAATATATATTTATATATATATATATATTTTATAATATAAATATAATATATTATAATTATATATATATATATATTATTTTTAAATATATATTTATATTTATATTATATTTTTTTGATAAGAATATTTTCATTCAAATATATCATTATCAGATTATCAAATATTTAATAATATGGATAGCCACCCCCTAGTAATCCAGATTATTTTATAAGAGGTAATCTGGATTACCTGGCAATCTGAAATACTAACTTAAAATGTATATCAAACATGATAATATGATGGGGTCCTTTTAAATTACCAACAATATGGATAGATTATAATCTATAATGTAATATAATATATGATATGATATGATATAATATAATAATATTATTATAATATAATATAATATTATATTCAGACTGAGTTCCTGGCACACTATTGTTCTTCATCTCTCCTTGGTCGGATCTTGCACCATTAAAACATTTTCAGTGTTTTCAAACTTTATCGTGTAAGTTAGATTATTCTCGTTCCTGTGACGTAACCGGTTTTTCGCTCTCTCTAGCCCTCGGGGCAAATCTTAATTACCCCACTGGTTAGATTAAGGTGTCCTACAGCTTTCCTTCATGTCATGCCAAATGGTACGCCATTCTAGCGAGGGACAAGCACCAAGGTAGGATTCTAGTTAAGGCTGCAAATGGATTGGATTAATCTATGGCCCACTCCAATCTAACATGCTTAGATAAGAGCTAATCCACGACCAGGTCAGGTTATAAAATTAGATCCGTTCCAATTTTTGAGTCAGGTCTAGATTTACTAAATTCGGACCTGATCCAACCGAAACCCGATATTACAATTAGGCTTCCTTCCTTTGGGGACTAATGCTAAATTTTGACACTGAGGTCAAAGTAGAAGCTGCTGGAATTGCTTTTATTATTAGAGATGCTTATGGCAAAATGCTCTTGGCTCAGGGACATCGAATTAATCCTTATTCTGCGCCAGTTGCTGAGCTGTTGGCTGTCTGGTATGGGCCAAGAGCTGCTACTCATTTATTCAAAGAATATATGCTATTTGTTCAAGGTGACTCTCTTGCGATAATTCGCTGGATTTCAAAACAATCTTCTCCTAATATTGTAGATCTTCCTTACTATAAAGATATTCTAGCTATCGTCAATTTGTTTCCGCTTTGCACTTTCAATCATATTTATCCGGAACAAAATCAAGCTACTGATTGGTTGTCTAAAAGAGCTCCTTTCGATGACTGCTCTTATTCCTTGGGAGATGTCTTACCCTTCTCCTTTGCTCAGATTATTCAATTAATGTGACCAAATGCAAGTTGCTGAACCTCGGGATGGGATTTAGTGGTAATCTTCCGCCAAAGTAATATACGGTAATGGCTTCTGGTGGCAGATCATTAGTCAATGCAATTATTCATTGGTGCTCACAGGAGTCGTGCATTGCTTGCTGCTCTTGGTGCCAAGGGAATCATACTGATGAGTATTCCTGCTTCATCCATTTGCACACTCACACAATCACTTGGCACGCTTACAGGGAATCACTTGTTAAAAGGGAGGTCTTGGAAGGAACGCTATCACAGTTTATGGAATTAATTATGTACTTCTTCATTAACCTTTCTCTGCTGATAATAATGTTTATGGGCACCTGGTTGGATATGCATCTTAGGTGGCACCATGCATGGTCAATGATTATTCGGAATTGGATTGATTGGGTTACCCTACAAGGATCTCTGCTATACCCATTTATTGACTCAATGCTGCAGGGGAGGTCAATGGGCTCGACCACCTTTGGAATCCATCATACTTTTTCTTCATTGCTGAATATTTTGGATGGTCCCCGGCTCGTCTTCTTTTATACCGTATACATTTCTTCATTCTTGACAATTTATACTTCAGGTTTTTGGGTTAAAGGAATTTACATGATGCAAAAACCTATTTTTATGTTTTTCTTTCAAAGGATTACTCATTTGTTTGGATGCAGATCTTGCAATTTAGGGCCACCAGTGGTGTATATTCCATCAGCTGGAATTCAGCTGCATTGGATCAAAGAAAAGGTAGTAGCAGTATTATGTTTTGGACTCTTCATGGGAATGGCATTTCTATCTCACTCTCTTCACAAAGTGTTCAATGCTGGCAACCTATCTTTGTTTACCTCAAGATCTTATTGACTCAAACTACCTTATGCTCTGGCAAATTCTGGTGTTTAATTGCCACTTGACCTGATTTATCTATGCATCCATCCTGCGGTTCTAGCCTCCTCTTATATGGTTTTCAGTTGCTTATTTTTGGTGCAACTTAATCACATTCTATTGCTTCAGCTTATACTACCTCCATACAGCTCATATGTAGATTGGAGAACTTTTTGGGAATACGGGTCTGGAACGGGTTGTGCATATGCCTTTCCTAAATTGGCTTCTCCGAGTATCAATCTTTTAAGCTACATGCGCTTTTCATCACTTTTGGCCTGCTGTCATCTTATTCTTGACAGGATATACGGAGCATCTAATTTGGCTATGCATTGTCTGCTCATTATATATCAACGTAGTTGTGCTTCTTCTAGCCCAAAGGATGTTCTAACTGATGGGATTTGTATCTGTACTTTGTTCTCCTCTACCAATATGCTACGAGATTCCGACTGCCACCCCACATGATGTTCCTTCTATTTTTGTTACTGATGGGAGTTGGCCCTTATCTCAAATGTCCATAATGCATCTGGCATTAGACCATTATAATTACTTCAATTCAGATGCAGTTCCAGGTATTATTTGGCAAATGGGACATATCTCGCATGGTTTTCGCTGGTTACATGGACCCTACTGCTGTTATTATTTCACCCCAAATAATGTTTCACTGCAAGTGGGCACTGATGGGAATGGGCATACAATTTACTTATCTTACATATCTGTGGCTTTAAGTTGCCATGAATTTTCTCTCCTAAATGATGTTTCACAGCTAATAGTTACTGATGGGAAAGGGTCCCTTTAGTGTTGTTTGGCAGGAGATATCTATGTTGTGGACCATAGGAACACTAATTATCTTCATTCAAATTACAAGGGTGGTGGTTCAGAGCCTTGTTTTGAAATCAGCCTTGATTCTCTCCTAGAGCTTCCTACTTCAATGCTACCGTTACATTCTTCCTTCACTACCAAGGATATTACTGCCATATATATGTTGCCTTCATCAACACATACAATTCAGTTGCAACACAGGACAAATTTGTAATTTATATTTCTTCATATTTCATTGCTTCCGGGATATTGCTATCTACTTCAAAGACTTACCTGGATAACTGCCCTTCACCTCCACTTCATCCTCATTACACTTGCAATATGCTGCTAATGGCTGCTATGTCCTCAAGTGTTTCCTTTCGACCGTCTTACCGTGTCTTCTGCATCTTACCCTTATTCATATTAATGTATTTGTGACCTCCGCTAGCTATGTTACATTAGTAACTATTTTGTATATCTCTATCCTTTATATTTCATTTTGTTCTTTTGGCTTTAAACTCATAGAATGTATCTTACAAACTGGATTGTATTTTTGGCACCATATCTTTTTGATACAACATTAATAAAGTTGCTCAGTTCCACCCCCCCCAAAAAAAAAAAAAAAAAAAAATCTTTTGTGATACGTGAATGTCAAGAAGAAAGAATTTTGTTTTCGGCATGCAAGGGAGATAAATTAGTTTAAAAGTATCGAAATATGCTGTTTGTTCTTGTGTGCCTCTTACGTGGTTTGGTCAACATAATTAATAAATTCTCAAGCTTTGTGATATAATTTAATTTTGAATTTATAAAATGAATCTTTGAAACTTGTTGTTATAGCCGGTGAAGAATTATTAGATAAACTCATTCTACCATATAGAATATATAGGTAAAGCCAATAAAAGTTTCATGGAAACACTTTGTAAACCATGATTTAGTAGAAACCATTAATGGCTTGAAAGCTTTTATTGGTCATGAGGTAATTATTTCAAATAAAAAAAAGGAGGGATCCATACATCTTCTGATTATGAGTGCGAAGAGATGAAAAGATGGGGTCCACCATAATAGTAGGGCCCGTTATAGAGAAAAAAACTTCTGGAATGAGATGTTTTTCCTATAGTAGGCTCCATCTCTTTTTTATTTAAAATATTATAAAAATTTTCTAGTCATTAATAATTCTACTAAACTATAGGATGGGCCTTATCTTCTATTTTATTCAAAATATAGTTTAGCTCTTCGTCTCAATAAAAACTTTCAAGTCATTAATGATTTTGCTAAATATTGGTTAATCATGATTAATTATTAATAAAAAATAAATTAATATATAAAATTTTTATTGGCTTGTAAAATGAGTTTATTTAATAATTTCTCACAACCAATGGTTCATCATTAAATTAGAAGACATATTTTGAATTCCTAGGCAAACTGAATTCAAGAAGAACGACCTGGCATCTTGACCTGTCGACTTCTTCGATACGGCATAGGGAACATTCATCGTAAAGGAGGGCCCATCTACTACCGGTGGCATTAACTTGAGAATACCTTTTTTATTATTCTAAATGCTGGTCTATTCTTTTGGCAGCTCAGCTTCTTGCAACTTTTGGTGAACTATTCTTCCATAACTGAGTTTTTCCTTCCACTGATTGGCGTGTCCCAATTTACATGACCAAGGGTCACTTAAAGAATCCTTTTTCTGTTTCTCTCTGAATTGAGAGGATGTTTAATTCGCTTTCAAAATAGAAATCAAAATGAATTAAAATCGGCATTGGAACGATCAAATCTATTAAAGTATTTAGTTCGTAATTAAAATCAAAATCAAAATTGGAATGAAAATTTAAATTCAAGAGAATAGAGATTGAATTTTAAAATAGAGATCCAAATCCTCATCTACTCGTATCTGTTTTTTTTTTTTTTTTTTTTTTGTATGATAAGGTACAGGCTTGCTTTCCTTGAGGGACGACCATCTCGAGTCATCGAGTGCTGTATAGCACTTTGGGGTAATTGGCCCGCGAATGGCGGAGGATCCATACAACATTGGTGAACTGTTCTTCCATGACCGACTTTTTCGGTCCACTAATCGGCAAGTCATAATTTACATGATCTAGGATCCCTGAAAGAATCTCATTCTGAACTTGGTTCTCTCAACAAGCTATCCCACCTTTGCTCGATCCTTCGCAAAGGGAGATCTCATGGCTTCAACCAATGCTTCCATTCCTCACATTTATGTCATCTGGGTTGTGTTCCTCCTGTTCATTGGATCCTGGCAACTATGCCTCTGTTTCAGTGGAAATGGTTCCAGGTCAGGAAGCTGCATAGAGAGGGAAAGGAAGGCTCTACTAAGCATACAAAAGGGCATCTATGATGCCCACAAATGGCTCTCTTGGAATGGAAATGATTGCTGCAGATGGAGAGGAGTTGGATGCGACGCCATGACCGGACATGTCGTAGAGCTTGACCTCCACTACCCTTATCCATGTGATGCTGCATATTCCGACGAACGTTGTCCTAACAAAAGTGAGGTTAGTCCCTCACTACTTGACTTGAGACATTTGAATCATTTGGATTTGAGCATGAACAATTTTGGTGGTGATCCGATCCCGAACTTCGTTGGATCTTGTGCCAACTTGGAGTATCTAAACCTCTCTAATGCTGGGTTTGGTGGAACAATCCCTCACCAACTTGGGAACCTCTCAAACTTACTCTATCTTGATCTTAGTTCGGAACCATTCCCTTTGGATGTTGATAACCTTGGCTGGTTAGCTCAGATCCGTTCCTTGCGGCATCTTGACATGAGTTACGTCGACCTCTCAAAAGCATCCAATTGGATTCATATGATCAATATGCTCCCTTCTCTTTCCATCCTGCATCTAGATTGGGCGAATCTTTCTATCCTTCCTGCTACACTACCCCATGTTAATTTCACTTCTCTTACTACACTTGATCTCTCTACGAACAACTTTGCATCAAGCATACCCGGCGGCTATTAAATCTTAGCAGCCTTGAACATCTCAATATTGGGTGGAATCAATTCTATGGCAGTATACCACTTGCCATCGGCAATCTCAAGAAGCTTCATGTCTTAGAACTCTCAATGAACAACTTCAGTGGAGACATCCCAGAAGTAGTGTGGAATCTCAAAAGCTTGGAGTCCTTGGACCTCAATGGAAACAGAATCGGTGGGCGTGTGCCAGAAACTATGGGGAATCTGAAAAACATGGAATCCTTGGACCTCGGTGGAAACAGTATCAGTGGTGAAATACCAAAGACCATTGGGGAGCTTACAAAGTTGCAGTCCTTATGCTTGAATTATAATAATATCACAGGAAGAATACCAGACACTATGGGTAATCTCAAAAGCTTGGTGAGTTTAGACCTGTCAGGTAATATAATTAGAGAAGGGTTACCCAAAAGCATTGGGAACTTGCACAACCTGTGGAAACTAGATCTATCTGGCAATCAAATTAGTGGAGAGATACCAGAAACCATAGGGAATCTCGGTGAGTTGCGCGTGTTAGATTTATCAGACAATGTTCTCAACGAGAAGATACCAGAGGCAGTCGGAAATCTTCATCACTTGGAGGAGTTATTTTTGTATAACAGCGCAATATCTGGAGTGATACCAAGAACGATGGGTAATCTCTGTAACTTGCACAACTTTATTGCTTCTGAGAACAATATAAGTGGAGAGATTACAGGATTCATGGAAGGTTTGTCGAGATGCAGAACTAACAGATTACAAGCGCTTCATTTGGATCACAACAACCTGAGTGGTCCTTTGCCTAGTCAGATAGGGGAACTCCGAAGTTTGGGATCTCTTGATGTTCGTGGTAATTCATTGAACGGTTCCATTCCTGTATCACTGGGGAAGTTATCGGCACTATCTGATCTGAACCTCGCATCAAATTTCTTGGTAGGTGCACTGACTGAGAACCACTTTGCCAACCTCACAGGATTGTTAAGTTTGGATCTATCTTATAACTCATTGACGATAAATGTAGGTCGAGATTGGCTTCCTCCATTTAAAGCAATAGACATCATCATGGCTTCTTGTCCACTGGGCCCCAAATTCCCTCCATGGCTTCGGAACCAAACTAATTTGTTGACACTGGACCTATCTAATGCAGGAATATCAGAAAATTTCCCTGATTGGTTTTTGGACATGTGCCCATTTGGCTACGATTTTAATTTTTCTCATAATAATATAAAAGGAAAGCTACCTAGCTCCTTGGATTGCATGTACAACAAGACTTTTAAATACATTTCTCACAACAAAAGATCAATGGATCTATCCAACAATTTATTCTCTGGACCTCTTACCCCCAAGATGGCTAGCAGTGTTTTCCTTCCAAACATTCTACTTCTTGCAGATAATAGGATCAGTGGCAGCATTCCATCAGCATTTTGTGAGGCAAATCAATTGGAAATTCTCAATCTCGCCGATAATGATTTATCGGGAGTTCTGCCTGAATGTTGGAACAATTCATTAGATTTGAGAGTCATTGATTTCTCAGAGAACAAATTGTCAGGAGGCATTCCTAGCTCAATGGGATCTCTCAGTCAACTCTATTCACTACATCTGAGAAACAACAACCTATCTGGTAAAATTCCTTTGTCCTTACAACAGTGCAAACAGTTGATTACTATTGACCTTGGCAATAATAAGTTGTCAGGTGGCATACCTGAATGGATTGGAGAGAGTCTCTCATCATTGAGGGTTCTCCGTCTGCGATCAAATATGTTGGACGGCAATGTTCCTATGCAATTGTCACTCTTTGCTTCTCTTCATGTGTTGGATCTTGCTGATAACAAGCTTTCTGGAACCTTGCCACCATCATTTGGTAATTTTAGAGCCATGACTGTGATGCCAAATAGGAGCGAACCTATTCTTTTTGAAAATATGTCCTCCTATTACACCGAGAATCTCCAGATAACCATGAAAGGTTTAGATCTTACATTCACTACTGTTCTCTCGCTTGTGACAAGCTTAGACCTCTCAGACAATAATATTTCTGGAGAGATTCCTGAAGAGTTCACAAACCTTCGTGGGCTTCTTTTCTTGAACTTATCAGGGAATCATTTGACAGGAAGGATTCCGAAAAATATAGGTGCCATGGGGCAGTTGGAGTCCCTTGATCTGTCGATGAACAACCTATCAAGTACAATTCCAGCAAGCATCTCAGATCTGAATTTTTTGGAGCATCTGAACTTGTCCTACAACAATCTGTCAGGAAGAATTCCATCTGGCAACCAACTTCAAACCTTAATAAATGATCCATCCATCTACATTGGCAATCGGTATCTTTGTGGATTACCACTGCCAGAAAAATGCCACGGCGATGAACCAGCAGATGGTCCAACAGCTCATGGAAGAGAAGAGAAACAGGATGAAAATGAAAATGATTCAGAAATGATATGGTTTTATGTTGCCTTGAGTCCGGGATTTGTGGTTGGCTTCTGGGGTTTTCTTGGTGCGGTGATGCTCAAAAAGAGCACAAGGTATGCTTATATCCGATTCATTGATAGGCTATGTGATTGGATTTATATGGCTGCAACAATAAATTCTGCTAAGCCAAAGTCCAAGAGAAACCGAGGATGCACGTAAGCAGTTGCAAAGTTGTAATACTTCCTCCTCGTATGTGGTTCAGGTTGACTTGATGGTTCTACGATTCATCATGCATGAAAGATTAGTAGAAATATAGATTGTTAGAACAAATAAAAATGCTTGGAAACCATTTATATGGTCTAGTTGTCAACGACTTCAAAAGATTGATGTGTTGTAATTGAGAATTGCTTAAGCAACATTATCTTAGAAACCTCTCCATACTTGCTGTGTGCTGAAACTTTTCTCTGGAAGCTTTTATCAATGTAAGAAATAAGTAGATCCTTACTGTTTTGCTTAGAAAAAATATTTGGATGCTTTATTCTAATCATCATTAATTTTCAAATAATTTGTGGGCAGCACTTTCTTCATACCATGGATTTTATGATATGGCAATTAGAAAAAATAAACGTAAATATTCTCGCATATACAAGAAAAAGAAAGATACAAAAATAAATAGGCTAATATGCATTTTAGTGGACATCTTTTTTATTTTTTATTGTTATTTTTAAAATTCTTAGGCAAAAGGGCAAAGCCTGCAAGCACATTTTATCAGACCTCACTCCTACAGCATCAACCATTATGAATTGATTAATCCCTCTTGGTAGAACTTGACTTCAAAAAGTATGCATGAGACAACCAGGATTTAGAGACAATAAATAACCTGAGACTCTTCTATAAGAGCATGGGTGCAATTAAAATCTGACACCATAGCATCTAATGATGCACATGGCATCGGTCGATCCGGGTACCCGGTACCCGGAAGCACACTGTTTTCAGGATTGTATCACTTCTTGTTCCAAATTTCGAAATCTGACCGGTTTAGTTCAGGTTTGGATCAAAGGGATCAGAAAAAGTATGAGTTTAGAAAACTGTTGTGATTACATGTCCTAGATTTGTGCTGAGTTTGTTTTTTAAATTGAGGAGGGAATTAGAGGGGAAAGAAAGGGATGATGTGGAGCTCCAAGAGGGGTTTGAAAATTTGATTATTGATAAAGATAGCCCTAGGTTAAGTAATTCTATTAGGCTTACTACATGAGGATGGGCTTCAATCTTGCAGGGATAAGAGACTACACAGGGCTTCTCCATTTTAGAAGAATATAGGCAATAAGCTGGATCCATTTTGTATGACGTTACTTTCAATCTGGGTATTGGTGCTATGGTGATTATCGATAGATATAGAAAGCCTTGGGTTAAGCAAATATATAGGCTCACTACAAGAGGACGGGCTTCAATCTTACAGGCATAAGTGACCGCACTGGGCTTCTATTTGAAAGAATTTAGGCAATTTACCTGGATCCACCTTGGGATGGTCTTGCCTTCAATCTCTCCTTGATCTCCTCAATTTCGCACACCCACATCCCAGCTGCGACATGCCAAGATGTAAGCTAAAATCTTTATATGGCTTGCTTTAAAGCTGGATATAAAAGATATTCTATCAATAAAAGTTTGGAGCCAAGGATTCAATTGTATCCCCTTCGGAAACCATTTTTCTCAACTGCAACTTTTAATCAAGGATGTGAAGGAAATACTTGAAGGGAGTTAACCGATCGAGGACCTTGCCGGAAAAGGAAGGTGTTATTACACTCCCATTTAAACCCCAATATCCTCGCCAAGTTAAAGGTTCAAATCCAATAAGATCTAATTACAAATACCCTGATCGGTCTGTGGTTACTCCACTCAAGCTAAGCAGTATCTCCCAGTCTACATGGATCACGGGTCAGATATACTCTGACACCATTCTGTCAAAGCAGGATCTTCCTTAAAAAGGTTAGGTCAAAGTTGTAGTCCGGATTTATTTACCTTGTATAAGTACTCAAGTCTCCCTATTGTATAATGAATTTGGGGCTAACTACGTCATATACCTTTTTTTTTTTAATGAAAAGGAGGCTAAAAGATAGCCACCATATTTATTAGTAGAAATAAAGCAAAATTACAAAGGAAGAATTCAAAACAGTGAGCGTTAGTATGGATTTATCCAGGAAATATCAAAACAGTAAGGAAAAGATGAACAGAACATTAAAAGATAACCAGAATATTAATAGAAACATTAACAGCCATGAAAAGACCCAGGAGAATAGGTTGATGAAGATAAAACAGCCAGGCACAAAGAAGGGCAGCAAACACCTGAGCTTGAGCTTGAGAGAAGAAGAAACACAGGAAGAAAGATGAGCAGCAGTGAAAACCAGTAAATCAAATCAAGTACTAGCCAACCTTTGAGCCCGACCTTGTAGCTTATGACAGACTTTGCTGCGGCGAGGTAGAGTTTTTTGAGTTGCATAAGATGGACCATTCATTTAAATAAAAGGAGACCAGCACCTGCAATGGAACAGGCAGATGACTGTTTGTTCAAGAAGATCCGATTTTTATGCTCTTTCCAAATGGCCCAAATCATGGCAGCGATCAACATTAGGATGACAGGCTGAGTGTTCTTATCAAAATTTTTACACCTCCAATCAAGACATAGTCCTTCAAAGGAGGAGAAGGAGGGCAATACACCCAAAAGGGCACAAATCATCTTCCAAATCTGCTTAAAAAGGCAACAATCCACAAAGAGATGATTAATGGTTTCAGGTAAATGAGGACAGAAGATACATCCCCTAAGATTTTTGTTAAGCTTCTTGCTGAGCAAGCATCTAGTGTTTAATTTCTGCTTCCAACAAAGCCATAAGAAGCATTTAATCTTCAAGGGTGCACAAAGATTCCAAAGAGAGGAGGCAAAGCGACATTTAATCCCTCTGCTGTTCAAAAACAGGAGTAGAGATGCAGAGCTGAATTAACCCGAGGAGTTTAGAGTCCAAGTAACTTGATCATCCTCTGCAATTAGATTGACAGTGGAGAGCAGGTTTGAGAGAAGATTGTACTGATAGAGAGCATCAGCAGATGGCTGAGAGGGCAATCTGATACACGAGGAACGGGATGTTCTGTTAAAATAATCAGCCACACAACCTGTCTTATGGCGATTACAAGAGTAGAGGGAGGGAAAAAGAAATTGAAGAGGTGCATCCCCTAACCAATTATCCTTCCAGAAGAGAGTTTGGCAACCATTCCCAATCCGAAAACCAACTCGGTTCCACAAAGCTGATAGAGACCGGATAACAACATCTCTCCAAAGAGAGGAACATCTTTTGAGAGGTTTCCAAGACACCGAAAGCTTCACTCTCTTGTGATATACAAACTCGATTTTTCTTCTCCACAACCGCGGATCCTTCTTGAGGAGTCTCCACCCCCATTTGGCAAGTAGTGATTCATTAAATTGGGAGATGTCTTTAATACCTAAGCCTCCTTATATCCAAGCAAACAATTTTCCAGTTTACCTTGCAAGACAAGCCTTTAGCACTTGGTGTACCGGTCCAAAGGAAGGATCTTATATACCTATCAATTCTTCGAAGCAACCATTGAGGAAGCTTGAACAACGACATGAAGTAAAGAGGCAAGGAAGTGAGCACCGAATTAACAAGAATGAGTCTTCCCCCAAAAGAAAGGTATTTGCTTTTCCATGAGGCAAGTTTGCTCTCAAAACAAAGCAACAACAAACTCTGATCAGATTTCAAAGGTCTTTTCCCACTCAGAGGCAGCCCCAGATACCTCAGAGGAGGTGAGACAAGTAAGCAGTTTAACTAGGAAGCCAGAGAGGTGACAACTTGAGAGCATCTACCAATCGTGGAGACAGATCTTTTATGAAAATTTATAGACAATCCAGATATAAGTTCAAAGCAAAGGAGAATAGTCTTTAGGACTGCACAGTATCTCTTCTCAGCTCTGATGAACATAAGGGTATCATCAGCATACCGAAGAATCTTTGTTCCTCCACAGACCCAATGGTTTTCTAGTCTCTTGTAAATCTTCACGGAAGCCGCTGCATTCAACATCTTGCAGAGAGGGTCCACAGCAAGAATAAACAGAAAGGGGGAAAGAGGATCACCTTGTCTGAATCCTCTCCTGCAAAGGATCCAGTTGCCAGGCTCCCCGTTCACACAAGGAGCAATCTTTGCAGAAGAGTGCAAATTACTGACCCATTGAAGCCATTTCGGTGGAAAACCCCTCGAGGAGAGCAAATGGATAAGAGATGAAGAGCTCACCCTGTCAAAAGCTTTCATGAAGTCAAGCTTGCACACAGCCCCATTAATATCCTTCCTAGAGAGGCGAAGGATTTCATTTGCACAAAGAAAATTATCAAGGATTGATCTACCCTTGATGCAAGCAGTCCGAGCAGGATCAATAAGTGCATCAAGGAAGGGCCTGAGTCTGGAGGCTAGGACCTTTGAAACAATCTTGATACAACTGTGGATCAAACTAACAGGCCGGAAGTCTGCCGGAATCCTTGCCACCTTCTTCTTAGGAATCAAGGAAAGAGAGGCATAGTTGAGGTGACTGAGGCCAATGCTTATATCAAGCAGCTGCCTAAAGAGGAACATGAGGTCATCTTTCATCAGATCCCAAAAATGCTGATAAAAACACATAATAAAACCATCGGGACCAGGACTTTTGTCCCCTTTGAAGCTGAATACTGCCTCACGAATTTCTTCCAAGGTGAAAGGATCATCCAGGTGACACAAGTCAGCAACAGGGGAAGGATAAGGGAGAGCCCAATCCAGATCCAAAGGATGCACAACAGGTTGGTCATAAATTCCTCTAAAGAAGTCAGAGAAGACATTCTTTAATTCAGAGCTATTAGCAGTATCAATAACCACAGAGTCGTGCTCCACACCTGAGATCCAATTAAAGCTTTTTCAGTTCATTTCTTGAAGAAAGTCTCGACTCTCTTTCTGAAGTGGTCAGCGGACTTCTTTCTTCTTTTTGGTCCATATCCTTAATTTGCCCAAGGAGCTTGTCTTTCAGAGATCATACAGCTGCCCTTGATTTAAAAGACCAGTCCTTTAATGCACCTCTAGTATTCCTCAATTTGATCACCAAATTCATCGTTGCATCGACCGTAGACCCATGAGAATGCCAAGCATTGTCAACACCAACTGGAAGGTCATGCGATAGGAGACAACTCCTGTCGAACTTGAAGTGAGATGTGGTTTTGCAGGGAGCATTGAGAGAAAGCTTGATCGGTACATGGTTTGAACAAGGATTTGGAAGAGTTTCCTGGATGAGAAAAGGGCAGAGATCGTCCATCTTGGTGGAGATGAAGAAGCGACCAAGCCTAGCCAAGATAGGAATTTCACGCCTATTACTCCAAGTATAATCCTGGCCCTTCAAAGGTAGATCCAATAAAAGAGAAGATCTGACGAAAGAGACAAAAGGAGCTAGAGAGTTTTTCCTTGTAGACGGGTAGCCATTTCAATCCTGAGGCTTGAGAGTTGCATTGAAATCAACAGCAATGATCCAGGGACCAGGGAAGGAAGAGCGCAAGTTCTTTAGTTCCCGCCAAAAGAGACGTTTCTGGGCAGACTCTGTTTGGAGCATAGACACAAGAAAAAGACCGACAGATGTTCAAAATTTATCAAACCAATTGATGGAAATAGAGAACAAATTCATCTCAGAGTACTTAATTTTGAATCTACCATCCTGCCACCCCACAAGAATTCCCCCAGCAGTACCAGTAGCATCCTTACAGAGCCATTTGTCAATCTTCCCCCCAGGCAGAGATCTGAGCAAAGCATGTCCTCATATACTTGGTGCACATGGACTCCCAACTATTTTCCGAAGCTTTGGCAACAAAACAAAAGACAGCCTCAGCTGAAAAAAAAAAAAAAGAAAAAGAAAAACCTGAAAGCTTTTTTATCTGCACGGGACGCTCTTGTGCCGGTGACGTCCTGGTCAATATAGAGAGAGTAAAACTGCAAGGATTTCCTCAGAAAGTCCAACTAGTCAGATTGAGTTCTTGGCATAGTGTTGTTCTTCATCTCTTACTTGGCAGGATCTCGCACCATTAATACATTTTCGGAGCTTTCAGACTTTATCGTGCTCGTTAGACTGTTCTCTTTCCTTAATTATATGTAACCAGTTTTTCGCTCTATCTGGCCCTCAAGGAAGATCTCAATCATCCCACTGGTTAGATTAAGGTGTCCTACAGCTTTCCCACATGTCATGCCAGATGGGTGCGCCATTCTAGCGAAGGGCAAGCACCAAGGTAGGATTCTGGCAATTGTGAGAGCCTTGATCTCCTCCGTGCATACTCCTACCTTTTTTGATTTATCAGTAATTAGGTCAAAGGAATAAATAACAAACAAAGTGAAAATTGGGTCCCTCAATTTATGTCGAGAGTTAATTCTTTGAATTGTATGTCTCTGTTTTTCCCCTTTTGTCATTTTCTTTCTTTCTGTACGGACATTTGATTGCTGATTCCAAATAATTCAAATAAGGCTAGATGGTTACAATTATGGTCGAATTTTTTTAAATTATCGCATAGAAATAGACAATGGTAATGTAACCAAACCACGTTTAGAAGAACCAGCCAAATCAAACTGTTTTCAAGTTGCTGTTAGGCATTTGCGGCAAAGTTGCTTAGGAAAACTTCATTCAGTGAAGAGTAGGGTGAAACCATCAGCCTAATTCAAGAAATTAAAGAAAACGAGTATAAATGGAGGGGGGACAAAATTTAACTTAGGTGATCTGATCTGATCTTATCAGCTTTTCATATTTATGATTTTTTTAAAAAAAATCTAGAGTTCATCACTTGGATGCATGATTCTAGTTTGACAAGAACCAAGAGCCATGCGCAATGAGAAGTTGAGTTTGATTCAACATGCACCTCATAAATGAGTCAAATATATTTCCTTACAATCACATGCCAATCTTAAATGAATGCAAGATTGGGTTTCCTATTAAAACTAAGATAGGAAAAATTAAATATTTGAAGGTCAGGGAACGTTCAGGTGCAAGGCCACCAAACCAGGATGCCCTCAATCATAACCCGGTACTTGGGTCAGTACCTCCTGTTGTCGCTAAAAACTAAGTATTAAAGCTGGTTTTTCATTCTATCTGTCCATTGTGAACTCATGGTTGTGTACCTCACTTCATCCACAACGAGAGGCTCTTGCTGCAATCCAAACGGACTGACTTTTTCATTTTGATGGGAAACTATACCTTCGGCAATCAAAATTATATATACATCCCTTCAAACAAAATTTATAAAAATATGATTATATTAAAATCAGTAAAAGGATTTATATGGGTATGTATTCAGACCCACATCAATCATGTGCTAGGAAGATCTAAAATACTTATATAACTTTTAGCTAGTTTTTGAATGAGATCCTAAATTATTACAAAATTATATTAGAGTTGACCCATTCATAGCCCATGTGGATTTGGAGAGACTGCAACATGGGCTCTTTTAAAGCCATTGACTAGTTATAGTGTTTGTGATTAGATTTGACTATATTTAGACTTAAACATAGGAAGGATACTAGGACTTAAACATGAGCATGTGAGAATCCATGCATATATGTCAGTTATATACTAGAAAGATTTAAATAATAATATCGAGATTAAGGAATCTAAAAGAGTATGTTCTGACTAGCCTATATTTGTGAGGTCTTGGATTGTCAAAATCTGCCTCGGGTTATCATTCAATTTACCGGAGATGTGAAACTAAATAACTAATCAAGCACATATAAGATGCTGATATTCAAGTTCATGGAGATCTCTTTTATGCTCTTACAAGATTTAGGCTAGATAAGGATTACTATGATATGGGTTTTATTTAAATAAACTTTGTAATCTATGATCCAATTAAAAGATACAGTCGAATCCGATCCTATTTGTCAAATCGAATTTATATTTGTACCAATTTGAAGATAATTTTGGCGAAGACAAAATATTTTTCCAAAGTAGCAGCAGCAGCTTCCCATTAACATAAAGCCACCCCATCTTCTGAGGACTTGCCCTCCACCGACCGTACCCCTGTGCTTAATGATCCAGACGAAAACACCCCCAGGAGGCCGTTCGGCGTTCGCTCTCTACAAAACAACCCTCCCATGGAACCGGGAACGATGCTTGGTCGAGAGAATCTTTTCTTCGAACGATATATAAGAGGAGGCAGATGGAGGACCTCCAAGAGCACCCAAGCCAGCGGTAGAGAAGCCCTTGACCTCCTCCGTTTAGAGCAGGCTCCTCTTCTTCGAATCCCTTTGAGGTATGAATCCCATCAATCTAGAGCTAGGGTTTGTGGTTTGTCGGAAAAGGTGTTGCCTTGAGTGTGAATTGATGAATATCCTTGGAAGACATTTGCGCTTCATTTTTCACCGATAATTGCACTTTCTACTATGTCGGATCTGCAGTTAATTTTTCGAATATGAACTTATGATGGGATGGTATGTTGTGTTTGAGTTACTGGTTTTGAGGAATTTCGATGCTAGGTTTTGCAGAGTTCCTGTTTGATGCAAGAGCTGCGAGGGGAACAGAGTATTTGATTTAATCTCACCTTTTCCTTGTTATGTGTCGTTGCGTACGTGTTAGGTTTCATTCGAATTTGTGAGCTTGCATACTGATTTCACTTGGATAATTTGCTTCCTATGTTCCAGTCTGCTAGAAATAAAACCTTTAGTTACTTAGTCCTATCATTGAACTTTGGAATCACCTCTGCAGCACTCTTCATTACACTGTACTTGTTTTTTTTCCTGATGATAAGGGAAGCAAAGCAAGCCACCCAAAATTTTATTAGATGAAAAGAGAATTACAGAGAAGAGTACATGGAGGGTGTTACGAAAAGGAAAGAGATGATTGCATACAGGAACAAGATTCTGATGTCAAACAGAAAGACTGCACCCTTGTTGCTGAGTATCGGCACTCTTTGGTAACAGGTTAGTCAGCAAACTTGACAAAGCTTTGTGGCTCTGAAGATATTTACCACCACATAAGCTGCCCCAGTGGATAAACGTTTGAAGTGCCTTGTGAAGAACTGTGTGTATGCTTGATATTGTTTGCACAATATTCTCAAATTTCTTTCCAACCATGAGTGCCAACATATGACCATTTTCAGACATTAGGATCACCATTTTGTATACATTTATTGATATTGGTGTTAGCTATGTTGGCTTTTTACTCGGATATCTTCATCTGCCTAAATCATCAAGAGTTATATTAGAATGCATGCTCCATTTTATTGTGCTGTAACTATTTCTTTGCTTTTGAATATTAACTCTTGTGCTTTTCTGAGTGGGTTGCAGTGTTTGTAATTCTTTTCAGTGTAGATATTGCTACTCAGCAGCAGTCAAGGACAATTCTATATAGGGTTTCTGAAAATGGCTTCCCGGTGCTGGCCTTCAAAGAGCAATAGATCTTCAATCAGATATTGGTGGGTTCCACTGGAAGTGCAATCCTTTGAGCCAAATGCATTTTTCCTCAAGTAGGATGCCTCTATTTCTCATGCAAAAAGTAATGCACAATCTGAAACAAAGCTCCTAACAACGAAGTACAGACAAGTTTATATCAGCAGTCCGCTGGGATCTGGGATCGTGTTGGTCAGCCAGCAATTTTTCATACGAATGAAGCTTGAAATACAATGACATTTGTAAGAAAGATAATCTCATATGCTATTCTGATGGCCAAAGAAAGCATAAATCTAGATCTGCCAATATTGAGGAAAGCTTTTGCAATAATCTCACATCCAGTAGCTGTTTCTCATCATCTCCAAAGTCACTTTGAAGATCTGAAAACAATTGAGAAAAGGTTACTGTATGCATCATGCAGTAGGAATGTCAGTAATTCTTTCATCTCTAAAAATGTCCAGGTCCGCGATTTCATCTCTAAAAATCCCATATCAAGGTATGACTAGGAAGAAGGCCACAAGCAATGGGTCTGATGGATCAGATGATTACTGCATCATTGCAGAGAGAAACTCTCTGGATGACTTATCTGCTAATCGGATTGAAGGAGGTAATGTTACAAGTGAATGTGAGGATGTTTCTAGTGGTAATGTTGTGAATTTAGTAGAAAATGTTCTACAAACCCATGGTTCTCTTTAGTAGAAAATGTTCTACAAAATGTTCTGCACTTCAATCATTGAAAACTACAAAGGAGACAATCATTGCTTTAAGAAGGCCAAGTTCTGATCTTCACACCGACCGTAGCATAGATCTGTTAAGTTCAACTGATTGCACATTTGGAGAGCGCCAACAAGAAACAGACTCTTCATGTGCAGGCATTGAATCCTTGGTGAATTATAATAGTAAAAAAATACATGACAAGCTTGTTCGTGAGCAAGAGTCTTCTCTAAAGCATTGGTTATCCGTACAAGATAATGCCTAAAATGCCTAAAATATTTTTAAAAAAATATTTTTATTATTTAAAAATTTAAGTATTATGGGATATTAAATGAATATTATGTATTTTAATGAAATCATCCGGTGTAGTCTACATAATTCTTTTTTCACGGCATGCATGGAGTGCAAAAGAAATTACTCCACTAAAAATTTAAGCACCGTGGGACATTAAATGAAGCGTAGTTACGTGTTCTAATAAGATCATCCGATGTACATGCATGCGGTGTAGAAAGAATTACTCCACTAAATAAATGATCGACGTTCTCTGCTGTCCGATTGCAGAGGGCACACCCATCAAGGTTTTTATTGATTTTCCTTCCTAACAATTCTCGTGTGAAGCCTTTTTCCTCCAGAGTAACCACAAAAAACACTTTATCTTCAGGGGGACACAGAGACTCCAAAGCGCGTCAGCAAAGCGGCATCTGATTCCTCTAGAACTGGAGAAGAGATATAGATCAGCAGATGAGAAGTTGGCATTATCTTCCCCATTCCAAATCACCTTATCAGCATCCCCCAGGTTGGTAGGTATTTCGAGGTTCCAAGAAGGGCTCCTGACATTCCAGAAATCAGTCACTCGGCCATTCTTTTTGCAACAGATTCGAAACAAATTGGGAAAGATGATCTCCAGAGGCGCATCGCATCACACAACCAGCTATCCTTCCAAAAAGGATAATTCTTTGTGCGGTGATAATAGGAGAGAGGATTGCGAAAATGAAAGGACAATGGTGGGCTTTACCCTGCATCTCCATCCCAAGTGACGGTCATGTACTGTAATTTGAGCGGGTTGGACCGGTTGGGGTGAACCTTATCTGAACCCCATCTCAATCGTTCATAAATTTCAATTATATACCTACACATAATTTAATAAAATAGAAGATACAAGTATATAAATATATAAAATATCTATATGAAATATAAATATAAATTATTTACCTATATATCAGTTGGACTAAGTTTGGTTATTTTTGGTCAGGTATGAGTTGGGTTACGATCAAGTTTGAATTAGATTGAAGGTTAACCTAAGCAAACCCTACTGGAGATCGTTTTGAAATTTTTGAGTACAAATCCAACCCGAGTTTATAAAATCTCGATCTAGCCTACCTAATTAGCCGGTTGGGCAAATGGGGGTTTGGATTGAACTTAACCCACGTGGGATCCTTGTGGCCACATTTATGGTGTTATAATGGGCATGGTAACTATATAAGATCATCAGGTTATCAACATATTATATCTTTGTTATTATTTTTGGTCCACTTCTTTCTAGGATAAATTATTAGCCTATTTTATTTATGTTATCAGCATTTTTTGTTGTTTTGTGATACACGTAATATAACTTCTTAATTGGTTGCATCTTTTCATTTGGTGATTTAAAATAGTATCATACTCTTTTGTTTTTAAAAAAAGAATGTCATATTGTCATGATCGCTGTAGCAAAGGTCACATAATTGCTGATATAATGATAGTAAAAGAATTATTTCCTATTATATATGGTAAATAGTGAAAGAAACTAGTAGCTCCATTACCTTCTTTTTATTGATAACTAATACTATATCATTATCTATATCACTACCTACTACCTAGAAAGTTTTAGACAAACAATAAAACAGTAAATAAGGATTTCAATGAGGTCCATTATAACAAATAATAGCAATTATAAAACTTTTTTCTTATTTTTAAACAATAAGTTGCTTAAGATTTTAATGATGAGATCATGCTTCTCATATTTTATCATGATATTTCCTTGATCAATTAACAGAATTGAGAACCCTTCATTCCAAACAAGATGCAAATATCACAAAAGCAAAGTGGACCTGACCCAATAACTATCAGGTTCTAGCTGGATATGGTCTGGATTTGGAACAGCTCGGTTTGAGTTTCAAAATTTGCCAAAAAATTCTGGATTTTGAAAGGATCGACACAATTTGGCAGGGTAAATTTTAGAGCTATAGCTCATTATATGATAATAGTTGACTAATTTCATTTAGATGGGGGACATGAACCACCAATGGATCCAACTTCAGTATCTAAATGTGGTATATATTGAAAAGTTGCGATTGGGAACCGGCACCAAAACCAGCATAACTTAGACCAAGCCCTGGCATAAATGTCTCATTGAACGTGGCAAAGATATTGGGCCCTAAGAATCACTTCTGAGCGGTTGGAATGTCGACCAACCATCCAAAGAATCACTTGTGAGCCTTGCATCTGTGGTTTGCTGGTGCTTGTGGAAAGAACGCAACTATAGACTCTTTAACTTCGTTGCAAAGGCTGCAACAAAGACCACCAAGATGATTGCAATTCTTTTCTCCGACTGGACGTCCAAACAAAACAAGAAGAGCCTGGATTCAATCGCAGCTAAACTACCCAATCCCACAACCACTCCACCAGTCTAAAATGCCAGCAAGAATTCTGCAAGTCGGTGGCATAATGAAGCTCATTTTTCATCCCATATGCAGCCATGGATGCAGCCCCATGCCATGCAAATCATGCAACTCACCTTTCAAAGACCGCTAACCAGGAACCAACCTTCTGAGAATCCTCTCAGACCAGCGCCTCTGAAACTAACCTTAATGTAATTGCTCATACATACACCCATTGGACCGGCTTACCATGGCTTACACCCTCATTTCTTTCCTATCTCACTTGTCACTCATCAATCCACCAAACAATCAGTCTTGTACTTTATACATTTTCTAATAAATTTTATGTGGTGAGTAACTTACTCCCTTTATTTGTCTCAAAAAAAAAAAAAGATATTGGGTCCTAGGTCGAGTCATTCCAAAGTAGCTTTTTCCGAGGTCGGGGTAAGAAGAGAATGACACCTTTTTGATTGAAAGGGAGGAATAACCACCCACATTTATTGAATTAAGTGGAATAATTACAGAGTCCCAGCCGGATGCAATCACGGCCACTCTGAGAGGCTACACATAGTGCCGTTAAAAGAAACAGAGTTCTCTTAAAAAGATTTCCAGGACACCCTATCAGAACAAATCTCGCCCACAGTCAAACCCAGCGGCAGACCCCCTTTCCAAGAGACAGAACAAAAAGCGAGGAGGGTGAGTGTCACACAGGCAACAACCACAGGTTTCGCAAGCCTGAAATCCCTAAAGAATCCTACCTGTTCGTTATGCAAGCGCAGAGGATGCTCATCAGACAGACTGCTGTTTCGTGACAAATGTTGCAAGGACCTGAATACCTTGTCATGGCCATCCCAATGCTCGGGAGAACATGGTTGCCCTCATTCTTACAACAGCATATTTAGAACAACTCTCCTTCCTGAAGATCCTAGAGTTCCTTTCACGCCACGCTTCCGAACAAATTGCCACACGCAGTTGATCAGCCGCTCTTCTAATTGAATGTTGAATCTCTTTTTCCTCCAGTCTGTCCAAAGCCCATGCACATTTGAGGGCCATTCCCCGAAATTCAAATGAATTTTGAATGCCGTCCGAATGCAACCGGCAAAAGGGCATTCAATCAGCAGGTATGAGATTGATTCCGAATTTGCTCCACGCATAACGCAACCAATACCAGTACTCTGCCATCCTTTTCTTGCCAAGACTTCTCCAGTGTGGAGTTTGTTGCATGTGCGAAGCAAGACGGAGAAACATTTTAACTTTTTCCAGCACCAGATTTGACTGAGAACGATCCATCGTGTGTGAGCTTCCATGAAGGTACGTTGGCAATTATATTTGCCAAACAAGTTTGGAGCATACACAATTGTCTAGATTGGAGCACAGTCAAAGGTCCTTTCACTTTGATTTTCCAAGTTTGGCGACTTGTTGGTATGACTCCTCAAAGAGGTAAGCTATGAGTAGTAGTGAATTCGTACCAAACATCCTCCCAGTAACGGATTTTGGAGCTATCACCCAATTTGAAGGAGACACCATTCTAAAAGGCATTTAAGTTGCTGCACACGCCCTTAGGGACATCTTTTTGGACTTCCTTTTCAATCTCATCCCAAACTTCTTCTTGATGTGGTAAGCCTATTCAATGTTGCTACCACCAGGGAGAGTCTAACCCCACGGTGAATTTCCATGCCCACTTCGCCAAGAGGGCAAGAAGGTTCATTTGTTCTAGATTTTTAGCTCCCGAGCTGTCTTGCTTTTTAGATCAACAAATACAATCCCAATTCACCAAAACCACTTACCTTTTCTTGGCCCTTCCAAAGGAAAGCATGACGCAACTGATCTATTCTGTTGAGCATCCATTTCGGAAGCTTAAACATAGACGAAGTATGAAGGCAATGCTACAATGACCGCATTGATTAAAGTAATTCTGCCACCCTAAGAAAGATGTTTGCCTTTCCAAAAGGGAAGAATGGCTCTAAACAGCATCAACTAGACTGCATGAGAGATGGTTGTTGGTGGCCTGAATGATGAAAGATGTACTTCCAAAGTGGCCATTGGCGACCTAAATGCAACAGCATTTGGTTGGTGGTATAGAATGTGGAGCCCAAACCAACCCATCCACTCTAGGAGTTCATTCTTCACTACCTGAATGGACGATGACTTAACTTGGCCTTCTTTCCAGAAGCATGTCTCACAATGGTCTTGTTGTCGATTTATGTCATTAGCAACGTGGACTGACACCATCTTCCCCTTTATAAGTTGACAACATGAAAAATATAATTTAGATTTCTTGATCATGTATAGATATCCAAAATCTATCTATTATATGATCAATGGAGTAAAGCATGCTTGCGCAAGTCCTTCCACACTCTTCTTTTTAAGTCTTAGTAAAGCATCCTTACTAGGTTAATGATCCAAATCCAATCATAAATATCATGACCAATACATAGCCAACCTAAAACATCTCATGTTGTAGCGTCGCTTAGTCCAATAAAGCACCAAATATTTTGGACTGATCACAAGTTGGTCATGATATTTGTGATAAGGTTTGATTGAATTTATACCTTTAGCCTGAGAAGGATACCAGGACTTCAATAGAGAAATTGTGTGAGGACCCATGTGGATGCATATTTAATCCTATATCAACTATGCAATGGATAGATATTAGATACTTATACATGGGTATCCAAAGTATATTTTTCGGCTAACTTTTTTGGATGATGAAATTCTAACTTAGCATATAAATTAATTTTTGATAATTACGATATAAACTAAAAATAAATAATATAATTAATATTTAGGTAAAATTATTTTATTATAAATAATAAAGATATAAAGTAACATATATTGTATATATTGTATTATTATCACAATTACGATTTAAAGGTTTTTTTATGTAATATATGGATACATGAATATTGTCCAATGCATGTTAAATGAAGCAATTCATTAAAAAAATAAATTATTAATAGTGTTGAATAAAAAAATTTCTAAATAATAAAAAAATTAATTAAAATAAAGAATATAGCTTGCTTCAATAAAATGTAATATAAAAAAAGAGAGTATGTTAATAAACATACAAAATATGAATTAAAAGCTGGATTAAGAATATAACAAAAATGTAATTAAATAATATAGAAACATAGTAAAATCTCAAATATGAAGCAAACATCAATTAACAAATATAGAAATTAAAAATAAAAATTATAAAAAAATTATAAATCATAATAATCAATGAAAAATATTAAAACAATAAAAATTTAAAATATAATTACAAATAAAATAAAATAAAATACAAACTATGAATAATTCAAGAATAGATTTTATATACATATACATACACACATACACAAATATATATATATATATATATATATATATATATATATATATATATATATATATGAGGTTATATTCTTTTATGTTATTTTGTACATGACAGCTTATTGACATAGCTAATTTTTACCAATACTTAGACTAATATGGCTACAACTCAATACAACTACAGCTACAACTGTATGCCAAACACAGCCTTTATGGAGTAAATTATTGAGTATAATGATTCTACCATCTAGGATATAAGCAAAGTCAATGCAAGCTTAACACATTATCCGTACAATTTGTTCCCATGATTTAATAGGGAAAAAATGGCTAAGTGGGAAAGTAAACAGAGGGCCTGAACTTTAAGTCCGTCAACCATTAAAGCTCAACACATGAACCATAAAAATTGATTCCCATTAATTGTATGACCATGATTAACCATGGTTTAGCAAGGAAAAGAATGGCTTAGTGGGAAAGTTGCTAGGAGTACAAATTTGACCCAAACTTTTTGTCCATCCTTATTCCCATTGGTCCCGTCTCCCGAGCCATTGTCCATCCGATCTCCCATGTTGTCGTTCGAGTGCACACCATCATCTGGGTGTGATGCAAGCAACATCGAAGGAGAGTGGTGATGAGGCCATGCAAGGAGTGGAGACGAGCGCAGGCGATGCTGTTGTTCGGTGATCATGAAGCGTGATGTTCAAGGATCTCTAGGCCATTCATCCTTATGGGTATTACTTATGACCCATTCTTTTATTGATAAATATTATGAAAAAATTGATCAAATTTTTTATTAACCAACTTATCCATATTCTCATACTTTTCAGGATGGGTAAGTTATTTTTTTATGAATATATAGTATTTATTCATGAAATGAGAAAAATCTTATCCACCTAAGAGGTAACTAAATCATTTTTTCATCGGCCAATAAATTAGGCTTTTAATTTTATGTCTAAAATGCCCCATTCTTATTTCTATTGCCTTCATCATTCAATGCTCAATAACTTAATCATCAACTTTCTCTAAATCTAAAGAGCTAGCATAAGGGGTATTATGAAAAATATGGATAAATTTTAGCAATTTATTCAGAAAAATAGTAATACAAAAGAACATAGACAACAGATTTTGAAGTTACTTTTTCATGCATAAAAGAATATGGATAAATTATTTTTCTATCTAAATGCTGCTTAGAAAATATTTATCTAGAAAATATAGATTTTTTGATAAATTTTTTACCTTCAAAAGAATGAACCCTTAAGGGGACGTTTGGTATGGGATGATCCATTCAAGATCAAGGATGATGTGAGGGAGGTGATGAGATTACTATATTTAGTTGTATCATTGTGATCCTATATGGTAATAATTTCAAATCACTCCCACTTTTCAAATCACTCCCCAACCCAGTGCTGAATACCTATCTTCAAGGTCAGGAATCCAATATCATCCTTAGGTAGTGATCTTGGGCTAAAATATAAAGACAAAAATACTTCTTAGTGTAGCAAAAAAATAATATATTAATATACTATTAATATATTATATTAATATTATATTATAATATATATTATATTTATATATATATATTATATATTATATTTATAATATATACTATATTATATTATATTTATAATATATATTATATTATATTATATTATTAATCATATTATTGTCATATTATGATTCAATGACATATTATGATGCAATGATAATTTTAAATTAGAGTAAAATATCTTATCATATTTTATATTTATATAATAAAAATATTTACTATATTACTTCTATTTATCTTATTTTTCTAATCAAAATAAATATTTATATTAATAAAAAATATATTATAAGTATAAATAAAAATATTAATTCTATAATAATAATTAATATATTTTTAAAGGATTAATAATTTTTAGGGCTAATAAATATATTTTTATAGAATCTACTAAGTATTAATATATTAATAAATATAGTAATATTTTATTTATAATATATTATATATGACTAATAAATATAATTTTATGAAATATATTATAGTTAGTTTTGGGATTATATAATCAATGATTTTAGATTTTCATAGAAGATCAATCAAATTACTTGTGGATATTCAAGAATTTTTAATCATTGAACCATAGTCTACCAAATGTAGTAATCTTAAATCACTGGTGATAAGATCACCAGTTCGTTTGGATCACCATGATGATCCCATTTGGGTCACCAAACGCTACCTAACAGTATTCTCTTTTATTCACAGCTACCTAACAGTATTCTCTTTCATTCACAGCATGTGATACTATCTATTGGATCATAGGTCTAGGCCTTATATCTTTTTTTTAGAATATAAGATAAATGCTTTTTAAAGTAATAATCACTACAAGAATATTGAGTATTAGCGACGGTAAATTTACCATCATTAATAATGCTTTTCTCGATGGCAAATAGCGATCAAAAAATCTACCATCATAAAAAATAAAAAAATTATTAGCAACGGCATGTTTGACTTTTAGCGACGGTAAGATGCATCACTAATAGAAAAGTAATTTTATTTTTTTAATTTAGTTTTAATATTACTAGCAATAAAAAATTATTATTACAGACAGTATGAAATCATCACTAATATTAAAGTAATTTTATTTTTTTAATTTAATTTTAATATTATTAATAATAAAAAATTATTATTAAAGATGACATCAAACCGTCGCTAATACTAAAGTAATTTTATTTTTTTTTAATTTAGTTCTAGAATTATTAGCAATGAAAATATGTTATTAGTGATGGTGTGAAGCTATTGCTAATACTAAAATAATTTTATTTTTTAATTTTTTAAATATTTTTAAATTAATATTTATATGATTTATTTAAATTAAATTTAATATTTAAATAAAATTAATAATATTTAATTAAATTTAGTTAAATTAGTTTTAAAATAGTTAAATTAGTTTCAAATCTGCCATATGTTAGCTAACATTAAGAAAACCACCTGAGTGGCTTTGGTATATGATTCTATCAAAGAAGTAGTACTCATCAAAAGGATAGTACTTACTAAAGGAAAGATGGCAAAGGATAGGAAGGAGAAAGCAATTGTGACAGCCTTAGTCGAAAAGAGAGAAAGAAAAGAGAACATAATAAACTATTCTTAATAGCTGAGTTTATAGGAGAGAAGAAAATCAAGACCTACATATAGCTAAGAAGCTAGACCCCATAAATACATTTAGAATATATATTTAACTTTAAAACTATATACTCGATTAGATTTTATGAATATAACTTCTTTAATATTATCCTTAATTAGCAGCAGATGGCGCACCACAGCAGACCTTTCCCTAGACCCGCCAATTGATGTCGATTCTCCATCTAAGTGATCATCAGACTCTACAAAATATCAAGCATGAAAAGCAACCAGATGTGCATAACATGCTAGGAAAACTGTCCATTTAAAAAAAGATGTTATGTAAGAAAGTAGACAACTATGAGAGCAAGCACAAATTAGCAAGTATGAAATGTAGAACAAAAAAGCTTATCAGTGATAGTATTTTTGCCATCACTAATAGCAAGTATTAGCAACGAATGACTGATTATTAGTGATATCAAAAATCCGTTACTAATAAATTTAAAATTTTTAAAAAATTTTGGTTATAATTATAATTAAATTAATTAATTATCGATAACCATTAGCGATGACAAGATTTATCGTTGCTAATAATTTTAAAAAAATTATGAAAAAAAAATTATTTTTTAATTATTAATATTAGCGACGATACTCTATTTTTAGCAATGAAAATCACGGTCGCTAATACTTTTACCGATGGCATTAGCGACAACTGCTTTGCCGTCGCTAATACTCTACCATATTTTTCAACTGCGGGAAATAAATTTTCGCTTGCACGTGCCTTTTCCTCTCCCCTTCCCACAATTCTCCTCTCACCGGTGCCCAAACCCCCAACCCCCCTTTCCTCTCTCCCCGCCCCGTCCCTTCGGCGTCAATTAACTTATGGTCAACTCAAAATACCCCTTGCTGTAATGTTCCATAGTCCAGTACTACAACATGAGGCATTTTGGGTTGATCACAAGTTGATCATAGTATTTATGATCGAATTTGAATTCTTAACTTGAAAAAAACTGTAAAGCTTTAATAGAGAAAGTGTGCGAGGATCCATACGAGCATATATTTAGTCCCACATTGCCTATCGTTGCATAAATTTTAGATGCTTATACATAGCCAATGTATCCAAATAACAGCTTCCGAATGGCCACTTTTAGATGAGGTCCTAAGCTATTATAATATTATGATATGAATTATTTGTCGATAATTATGATATAAAATAAAAATAAATACTATAATTAATTTTATTAAAATTTTTTTTTTAAAAAAATTTTTTTTAAAAAAATATATTTTATTAGAAATGTAAAACTTATTAAGTAACATATATTATTTAGATCAATTATGATTTAAAAGTTTTGTTGTGTTAATATATTCATAAATGAATATCATACAATGCATGTTAAATAAAGTAATTTATTAAAATATAAATTATTAAAATATTGAAAAAATATACTTAATAAATAGTAGAAATTAACTAAAATGAAGAGTATGACTCATCTCAGAAAAATCTATATAAAAAAGAGAATATGTTAACTAACATATAAAATATGAATTAAAAATTCGACTGAGAATAACAACAATATAGCTAATAAAATTTAAAAACTAAAGTTTAAATAGAAAGAAAAACATCAATCAATAAATATAGAAAATTTAAAAAATATTGTATGAAAATTTGAGTGCATGTGCTTTCGATGTTCATTGGTTGCTATTGCTTGAAGAAAGTAACGGGAACCCTTCTAAAAATGTGCTTAGAATTATTTGCTTAGGCATAGTGGGACTCTACAGTGGAATCACTAGCAATATTGCTTCTTCGTCAATTTATACTGTCACATGTGAATCAGTTGAGGGAGCCCATGCGCCTCTTCTGCCAAAGGTGATTTTTAGTCCTTGCATCTGTGAGATGCCATTATTTGTTGCAGGTGTTTTTTTTCTATTTGCCTTTGTTGGTCTTACTGGTCTTTCATATACAGGAATACCATTCCCTGGTACACTGCATTGAAGTTGGCTGTTCCAGCATGGCGACCTTTTTTGCATATTAGCTGGTTGGTTGGACAAGCATTGCACAGAAAAGATGCACATCCAAAAGATCATAGATGTACCATGCAAAAAATGAGTTTTCTTTTACATTAAGATTTATGACACATCTTAGTTATTTATACATCTCAAAAGTAAAACTCAGTTTGCAGCTCTTGGATAAGTGTAAGAGTTTGGATCGGGATCCGGATCCAAGGTAGTGACAACTTAATTTGTGTTACGGTAGTACAAATTCTTGGGTAAGTGTAAGAGTTTGGAGCAGGATTCAAGGTAGGGACAACATGAATTGGAAATGGATGTCTCTGCATGCTCACCTAAAGAAAAACCCTTCAACTAAGAGGTAACAGCTCTAGATGGCAAGGTTTCGGGCTGCTGTGTTGCCTGCTTGAAGTTGTCATGGGTTATTCAAGCAGAAAAATAGGATGTAAAGAGTGCGAGAGAATTGGATACACAAGTTGTGGCTGGGGATGAAACTGAATGCTGCTTCAACCATTAGATGTTGGGTAATTAGCGACATTCTATCCAACCATACCAAGCAAGGTTTTAGATATTGTTTCCGAATCTCATACCATTTTTCCATCAAAATGGTACGATATCGATACGCCTACATACTGAAACAAATATATATATTCCCAAAAACTGACTAATATATATCCCCAATAGCGGACCCTATTTGTTCTTTCTGACGAACACCTTGAATGATATTCGTAACTTGTAAATCGCCTCGGATAGGTAACTCATCTTGTAGATTAACGGCAACACAGCTGTAATTCAACCACGAACAAACTATTCTCTACTTGTCCTAAACTATCGACAACAGATAAGGCATTTTGATCACACTGATAACAACCTTCCCGTTTGAAGGACGCCCAGAAATCTTGCCACGATGATATTGATGGCCCAAAATTAACGGAATGGCGTAACAATCGCGTAGCGCATCCTTACAAATATCACAAACCCCGAGGATCTAGATAAGTAAGAAATTTTTCTCAGAGAACTCATTGTTGCTTAATCGTTCTCTACTGACTTGAGCGTCGGAGGATCCTCGTCAGAGTCAAATCCTCCGATCTGGACTTTATTTTGCAGGTTACTCAGTATCTCCTGCGAGCGGTCGACCGCTTCGCTTCCAAAGCACACAATTTTCAGCAACAATAGATAGAGGAAGGGCCAACTTATGGCTCCTAAAAAAACTTCGTCATGCCTCAATGACGTCGCGGAAGCTACTATCTCTCAGTAGGTAGATTTGCGGGTTGATGATCACATTCAGCTCCCTGCGGTGGAAACCTCTCCACTTGTCCAGTCGGCTCATGTCACCATGGACCAGTTCAACCTGTTCCTTCAGCAGGTTCACTCTCTGACGGCTTCCATCCAGGCGATCCAAACTGTGATCGCGCCTTCCTTAATGGCACCCCAACCAAATCAGGCCGTCCCTACACCACCCTCAATGGTGCAGCCAATACCTCCTGCGACAGCCCCATCTGCACCGCCCCAACAGTGGTGCCGCTTCAGCCGCCAGCATCACTTCTGCAACAACAAGCTTAAACTACTCAAGCACCTCCACAAAGTCCTAGGAAGAAGCGACCCCATCAGCGATCTCTTAGCCCACAGTCAGGACATGATTCTACTTCCGATCGCCGCTCTCCCCAGCAGTCCGAGGCTTATACTGATTGGCAGTTAATGATCGAAAAAGAAGCTTCAAGAGTTTGATAAGAAGCTTGAAGCCTTAAATAAAGCATCTTTCTCCCGACCCCTTGATAAACATAGCGGCAAGCCCTCCTTTGATGAGAAGATCCTGAAGGAGTTACCGCTGCCAAGTTTCAAACTGCCTCAACTCGAAACTTACGACGGGATCGCCGATCCCATCGATCATATTGAAATTTTTAAGATAGCTTTGCTCTTTCAAGGAGCATCGGATGCTACTCTCTGTCGGGCATTCCCTACTACTTTTAAGGGAGCAACCCAACAATAGTACTCCAATCTGAAATTCGGTTCGATACATTCTTTCGATGAGCTGAGCTGGTCTTTGACGGTGCATTTTGTCAGCAGTCGTAAATAGCAGAAGCGGTCCGACTATCTATACACCATTCATTAGAGGAATGGTGAGTCGATCCATAGCTATCTGAGTCATTTTAATACGGCGATCTTAGAAGCCCGCGACCTAGATCAATCGATCGCGATGTCCGCTTTTATGGACGGACTATAAAAAAATGATCTAAAAAGATCGTTAATAAAGTCCAATCCTAAGGACTATACTGGTATACTGGAGCGAGTAAGAAAGTATACTAATATTGAAGAAATCTTTGCTGAAGACATCCCTACCGATGTTATTCCAATAGGATCGAATAAGAAGCGCCTCCCCTTAAAAAAGAAGGCTTACCAATAGTGCTCCCGCTCTCCACCTAGGAAGCTTAAAGGCAAAAGTTTCTTCCGAAACCGTCGATCTCTAAGCCCTCAAAGGAGAGATCGACAGTGGTTCTCGTTGAGGGGCTTCCATAACTACATGCCTCTGAATACCACCCGAGGAGAAGTTCTGATGCAAATCCAAGACCAGCTCTCCTAGCCTCCGAGGATAAGGACCAATCCTTTGTTAGATATGTGTGCCCTAGAAGCTAGATTGGCTGACACTTGTAATACATTTCTAAGAGCAAAATTATAATTTTAACTATAAATAATAAAATAGATTATTTTTTATCATAGTGTGTATTTGAAAATGTCAGTGATACTGAAGAAAATAGTGAAGGATTTGCTATGCTACTTTCAAAAATATTTCAAAAATAGCAATGATGCAGCAAAAAATAATTAATCTAATTAATTATCTACTGATCATATCAGATTATTTAAACATACACATTAGGAACTAAACATAATATGCATGCATACATCAATAGATCTGAAAATAAAATTATGTAATAAACTATTTACTATATCTACGTGTTTAGAGCATAATACCTTTTTGCGGGTAGTCGATCACCGCAATCTGAGTCCACCGGATAATGCTCTAGTATCACGTCATAGCCGCACACATGTCCGACCTCTACGGTTGGTCCACACGAAGCTCCTGATCTCGATCAGCCCCACTGGAGTGCTAGCTCCTCACTAGGACCTTCGATGGCTGATCACGATCGATCCAATTGATCGTATACTTTTTGATTTCTCAGATATTCTAAAAAATCATAACATAAATATTGGAGGATGATGAAGATGTGTTTCAAATTTGGTGGCGATCCGATGCTCACAGCACTCGATCTTTCCATCCGAATCCAGATTCTCAAATCTAGAATTTCACTCGGCCCAAAAATCCTGACACAATAAAAATCCTATCACGCCCTCTCTGTGTAGAGTTTTTCCATGAAATAAGTTTTTATGGAAAGATAACTTTTAGATATATAATTCCTATTTAGATCATATCTAAAAATAGGATATCCTTAGAGATAAAAATCATAAGAGAAGAGAGGCATAAAGAAAAAAAAAGTGTTGCAGGATCCTGTTCACCTTCACTCCAAGATTTTTTTTTTTTTGCACAGAATTGATACCCAAACACTCTAAAATTTTTACCACATAATGCTAACCCCTTCTCCTATACACACAAAAATTCTCATAATTTATTGACATGAATACCATAGGAAAACTGCATGAAAAATGATAAGGATCAAGTAGTTGAGAGGTTTTAACCACTCACTTGATTTCAAAAATCAAATGAGCCTCTTATCCTTATCCAATGCCCCATTCCTTGTGTTTAACATGCAGAAGAACTCTCCTTCCATGTGCATATTTTTATTTCTCAAACAAAAGGAAGGGTATGGGAAGCAGAGTGAAAAAGTCAAAAATGGTGGGTGCATGGGAGAATTTGAATTCAAACTTCATTTGACTTGGTTCTAATTGGTTTCAACCAAACCAATTAATCTATACCCAATTAAATTAAATTAAATCCAATCAAATTAGGCTTAACCTAATCTAATAAAATTTTAATTAAATTAAAAATTAATTAGATCTATATCCTAATCAAATCAGGGTCAAAACTTCTATAGCGATTAGGTCATCTCATGACCTGATCGAATCAAATTCAATCGAACTTGATCGAATCCTCATCGCTCAATCAAATTGAGCTAATTACCAATCAAATTACTAATTAATCCTCCAAAAATATCTGAGTTCAAATCGAATGGATTACTGGGCAATAGAGTCTTATCAACATAAAACTCTTGAAGAGTCCTAAATTAGTGGGACTCTTGAACCTAGTGTCCCAAACGAATCGAACCCGCAATCATAGAGTCCCAGACTAGTGAAATTCTTGATCAAAGAGTTCTAGACGAGTAGGACTCAGAGTTCCAATCCAGTAGGACTCTTGGTCACAAAGTCTAAGTCCAGTGGGACTCTTGACCATAGAGTCCCAAACTAATGAAACTCTTGATTAAAGAGTCCCAGAGAAGGACTCAGAGTTTCAGTCCAGTAGGACTCTTGATCATAGAGTCCTACTCCAGTGTGACGCTTGACCACAGAGTCCTAGACCAATGGAACTATTGATCAGCCATCAGATCAGATAGGAACTCCTAATATGTGTGACCCCGTAGGTCCGAACCTAAGTCGGTAACATAGAAACCAATTTCTACACTAATCGAAGTGACCATCTAGCAATGGTACCCGACATTCGGATAGGTCGAATAATCGTAATCGCAACATTCAAAATCTACGTGAATATGATTATCATATAATTCATCCCTATGATTTCTGTGTAATAGATGACTCAAGATTAAACTGTCAATCCTAGAAAATACATCCATATCATGTCTCAAAGCAATTAATCCCGTAACTCCTCACTAAGACTATCCTGATCAAGATTTTGCTAAATTGAAATACAATTAAACACAACTCCTGAAATCAGGAGTGGTCAATCCATCTTGATGCACGCACCGACTCCACAAGTACTTGACTATGTCTAAAAATCTTCTGTCAATAAATTAAAAATTCAGATAGTCCGATACCAAAACATAGTGAGCTGCTTGAAAGTCACCATGGTGATCTCAGATCGGAGGAACATTTATACCCATATTCCATTGAACCTAATCTTGACAGGAGAAAAGCCACGGAGTTGGTCACGTTCAGTGCAAATGTACCCATACATCTCACTTGCATGCCATATCAGTGTCTCAACACTCCTTGGTTATGAGGACAACCAACCTATATGGCACACAACGATCTATACTTGATAAACGTTGTCATCCTAAGTAATAACATATCATTTGGTCGTGAACTATTTAAGGACTAAATGACAAATCATCCTTTGCCGAATCTAGATAGTCCTAAGGACTTAATCACAATACAGGAGTTCATTAGAAGACAACAAAATTTATGATAAAAAATATCAAAATAATTTTTATTAATTTATAATTCATGTACAATTATAAATATATGGTCCAACCATCAATAGACTGGTGATTGACTTTGGGATACATTCTTAACAATCTTCCACTTGGACTAAAGCCAATCGGTGCAGTATCTAATACCTATTTTCGACTTAAAGTCGTCGAACTCCTTCACCGCAACAGCTTTAGTGAATGGGTCAATCAGATTCTCCTTCCCATCGATCTTCTGAAGGTCGACGTCACCTCGATCCGCAATCTCTCAAAAAAGATGGTAGTGGCGCAGAATATGCTTCGTCCGCTGGTGTGTCTTTGGTTCCTTCTCCTGAGCAATGGCTCCAGAGCTATCGCAATAGAGAAGAACTGGACCATCAAAGGAAGGTGCTACTCCAAGCTCGATGATGAATTTTTTTAACCACACCGCTTCTTTGGCAGCATTTGATGCAGCGACATACTCCACCTCACAAACTGAATTAGCCACAGTGTGCTATTTGGAACTCTTCCAGCAGACGACCCACCATTAAAGATAAATATGTATGCCAACACACTCTTGCTATCATCATGATCGGACTAAAAATTGAAGTTTATAAACCCCACAAATTTTAAGTCTGATTCACCATATACAAGCCACTGGTCCTTAGTATTTCTTAAATACTTCAGGATGGATTTTAACAACCTTCCAATGATTCTCCCCTAGATTAGATTGGTATCTACTCATTACATCTAGTGAGTATGCCACATCTGGTTGCGTACATATCATGGCGTATATTACAGAACCTACTGCTGAAGCATATGGTATTCTATTGATACGTTCTTTGTTTAGAGGTGTTGTTGGACAATCCATTTTTGAAAGAAAAATTTCATGACCTACCGGTAGATAGTCTTTCTTAGAATTTTTCATGCTGAACTGTTTCAGCACAATATCAATGTACGTGGACTAGGACAATCCAAGCAACCTTTTAGATCTATTTCTATAGATCTTCATCCCTAGGATGCAGGAAGCTTCTCCTAGATCTTTCATGGAGAATTGTGATGACAGCCAAATCTTTATTCCTTGTAATGTAGGAACATCATTTCCGATTAAGAGAATGTCATCCACATACAATACTAAAAATACTATTACTGGACCATTAGCCCATTTGTATATGCAGGGCTCTTCTTCGTTCTTAACAAAGCCATACGTTTTGATTGTTCTATCAAATCGTATATTCCAGCTCCGAGATGTCTGCTTTAGTCCATAAATGGACCTCTGAAGCATATACACCTTAGACTCATCTATGAATGTGAAACCTTCAGATTGTATCATATACACCTCTTCATCCAGCTCTCCATTCAGGAAAGCTATTTTTACATTCATCTACTAAATTTTATAGTCCAGATGGGCAGCTATAGGCAAGCATTATCCGAATAGATTTGAGTATTGCCAAAGAAGAGAACATCTCGTCATAATCAATACCATAACGTTGACGATATCCCTTGATAATCAGACGGACTTTATAGATCTCCATCTTTCTGTCTGCGTCCTTTTTTTCTTTTAAAGACCCACTTACACCCTATGGGTTTTAACCCTTCGGATGGATCAACCAATGTCAATACATCGTTGACCTTCACGGATTTCATCTCGAATTTCATGGCCTCAAGCCATTTCTCAGAGTTGGATCTCTGCATTGCATCCATATAGGTGATTGGATCCTCATCGTTCTCATCGAGTTCGATAGGATCCCCATCTCAGATCAGAAAACCAGAGTATCTATCTGGTTGATGTGGTACTCTACCAGATCTCCTTAAGGATGCTTCTATAATGGGTTCTAGGTCTGATCTAATCAGATCTAGCTTAGATTCAACAACTTGTGTTCGTTCTTCCACCTATCGTACTTCATCAAGTTCGACCTTAGAGGTATTAGTTCCTTCACCAAGAAACTTCTTTTCTAAAAAGACTGTCTTAAGGCTGACAAACATTTTTTGCTCATCAGCAGGGTAGAAGTAGTACCCTTTGGTTTCTTTTGGGTAACCTATAAAACTACACTTATCAGACCTAGGTCCAAACTTATCTATCATCAAACATTTGACGTAGGCCGGACACCCCTAAATCCTAATGTGTGAAAGCATTAGCTTACGCCCTATCCATATTTCATATGGTATTTTATTAACAGATTTACTCGGAACCCTATTTAGAATGTAACAAGCTGACTCGAGCGCATATCCTCGTAGGAAGATCGGTAAACCAACAAACTCCATCATGGATCGAACCATGTCCAATAGGATCCAATTTCTTCTTTCAGACACACCATTATGTTGTGGTGTTTCATAAGGGATCCATTGGAAGAAAATCCCATTCTTCCCAAGATATGTCAGAAACTCATTGAAAAGGTACTCACCCCTTCGGTTAGATCAAAGAGTTTTAATACTCTTTCTAGTTTGCTTTTCTACCTCATTTCGAAATAGTTTGAACATTTCAAACGACTTCGACTTATGCTTCATTAAATAGACATATCCATACCTCGATAGGCCGTTTGTAAAGGTTATGAAGTAGAAATATCTACCTTTGGCACTTGAGCTTATGGGTCCACATACATCCGAATGTACTAAACTCAAGAGTTCAGTGGCTCGTTCATCTTTTTCAGTAAAAGGTGACTTGGTCATCTTACCAAGAAGACAGGACTCACAGGTCGAAAGTGACTCACAATCACTAACCTCAAGAATTCCTTCTTGAGCTAACCTGTTAATTCTATTCTTATTAATATGACCTGGCCTATAGTGCCAAAGGTAGACATCGGATACATCACTAATTCTAGGATGTTTACTAGAGGATTGAACCACGTTAATAGGTATAGAAAGTAAATAAATTTCATTATTCAATTATTCAATAAAAATTATAATATTATTCAAAATGATATTATAATTTTTTTTTTATTGATATTTCAAAACCATTTATGTTCAAAAGGCCTACAAAAATAACATTCAATAAGAAAGTTGGACAATAATGACATTCATTAAGAATAACTTTATTTGAATTGATTACAAGGTTCATGATTCCTAAAGCTAGAATTGAAACTTGTCTTCCATCTCCAATGTTCAAGAACCTCTCACCTTAATCAAATCTCCTACTGACCTGTAAGCCTTGAATAGAATTACAAATATGATAAGGGCTTCATTATCTAATACCCAGGCAGTAGAATCAAATAAGAAAAAATTGTAAGATGTTATCATATAATTATCTTGCTCAGCAACCACTTGCTTCTTCCTCGGCCTGTTCGAGTCTAGGAAGGCAATGTACAGAGGATAATTCCTCTTCCAGTGAACCTGCTTCTTGCAAAAGAAGCACTCTCCTTGGCTCTGGGCGGGTTTGCGCTTCTTAGTCTGACCCTGTGCAGTCGTCCCAGCATGCGGCCGCACCTTCTTATTTTTCTTCTTCTTGTTCTTCTTTCCTTTCTTAAAGAGTCGACGATCAGAGGAAGACTCTTCCACTACATTCACCATCTTCTTGTGGAGTTGGTGATCCTTCTCAATGTTCTACAGCAACCCCAACAAGCCATGGTAGTTCACTGCAGGCTTTGTCATTCTAAAATGAGTTAGGAAGGGAAGGAAGAACTTAGGCAAAGAATTGAGGATCGCATCCTTATCGAGCTGCTTGTGCAGAAAAAAGCCCAACTTGCTAAGGTACTCAATCATCTCGATCATGAACAATACATGATCGATGACTAAAGCTCCATCCCTCATTCGAGTGTTGAAAATGACACAACTTATTTTATGCCTTTCAACATTGTCCGACGTGCCAAAAGAATCATTCAATATTTGAAGCATCTCTTGTGGCTGGGCATTTTCAAACCTGTGGCTGAACTCGTCATTCATTGCAGCCAGCATTATACATCAAACGGTGGTGCGGTCATTGAGCCACTTCAGATAAGTATCTCGGACCGCTTCCCTAGCGTTCGGGGCTGGCTTCTCAAGTGCTCGATCCGTTACCACATAAAGGATCCGCTCATGCTCCAAGACGATTTTCAACTTACGATATCGGCTATCATAGTTGGATCCCATTAATTTATCATGGTCTAACAATGACCGGAGCGATAGGTTAGTATCCATGTTTGCACAAAAAAAAAAACCAAACCTAATTAGAATATGAATTATTAATTCTAAAGACTTGGACTTCAGTCTAAAGATCCTTCCACTATTTTGTACGAATTGGTAGTCTCTACCTCCAATTCGAGAAATTACTCTAATTCCTTAGTGGATACTAGAATCCACATAGACTACACATAAGCCCAACTTTGGTTGGTCAACCCATGTGCACCTATGGGTAGATTCAAAATCAATTGTTTCTCTAAACAACTTCTAATAACATTGATTTTGCCCCATAGACCTAATCAGTAGGTTTTGTCCTCCACTGAAAAAGATTCGGTTAGATTCAACCATTAACATGACCATATTTGATCTTATCTAACCAATAAATGATTAGGCCCGACTTTGGTTGGCCAACCTAACCACCATCAGAAAGACTTAACCAAATTATCATTTTATGAATGATAATTTCATTAGTCAATAATCACCAGGCCTTTGGACCTCTAATGATCATTATACTAATGAATCCATTATCACTCAACTTAATGGAAGGCTATGATTTAGTTATCTATATAACTATTTTATTTTTAAGGATCTAATAATTTTAGAGAATTTAGTTAACTAATTAAAAAAAATTCAGCAAGCCAATTTCGATCATTCCACAAACTTCACCAAGTCAGAAAAGAATCTAATCTAAGCTGGCATTAGAAGTACCTAAATCAGTCAGACTGATTTACCTAATAGACATGGGTGAGCCCGAATCATCAAGTGATCTAATCAAAATCTAACTCACCAGGATGGTCAGGTAAGCGAGATCAGTGGAAGGGATATGCCATTAACTCGTCAAAGACCGAATCAGTGTGAGTAGCTCCTAATTAAAAATCACTGGTCAAATTGTCAAGCTTATCTTAGACACTATCCGATTCATTAGTTTTAATTTGATCAACCTAGTAATTTCGGATTCGATCGCATAGCCTTAAATCAAGTCCATTTGGTCCTTGTTAAAGGCATGGATTTGACCAACTACAACTATTGTAATTGAGTCTATAGAGTCCTTGACCTAATCTAAATTAACATTTAATTAGATTTGATCAATTACTCTAAATTAGTCCATCTTTTAACTAACCTTAGGTCTAACCCAATTTATGGACCTAATTCGGCTAACCCAATAACTCACAAGTTTATGATAAATGACTTAGAGTCTTAATTTACAATTCTAAACACTAAATCATTATACTTAATTTTTAATTAAGTTTATGGACTGAGGGTTACGATTCGATATTTCAAAAATATTTTTAATTTTGAAAGGTTCTTTACAACTTAGCATTATTCATCAATTAGGTCAACTCATTTCAAAATTAAATCATCTAAATTCATAAAAAATACTAGTTGTAAGGTTTAATCTGAAACTATGTACACTACATAATCATGAAATCATGATTCAAACTTTATCTAATTATGCATTTATGATCATAAATCAGATTAAAGCCTAATATAATTAAATCATAAAAATTTTAGATCAAATCAAGTAATTTCATGATTAACGATACAGATCAGCAATGTATCGAAACAACCTTTTCACTGTAGGGGTAAACCCTATAGCAGGACAACCTACAGTCCGTGCGATTTGAATTTTAATTTTTTAGATCTAATTACTCTAATTATTAGATCAATATTTAGATCAAATCTAAATTATTAATCTAAATATGTAAGCATATCATATTTAAAGAATCTTGCTCTGATACCATTTTGAAGAAAACAGTGCAGGATTTGCTATGCTACTTTCGAAAAATATTTCAAAAATAGTAATGATGCAGCAAAAAATAATTAATTTAATTAATTATCTATTGATCATATCAGATTATTTATTCTTATATAATAGGATCTAAACATAATATGCATGCATACATCAATAGATCTGAAAATAAAACTATGTAATAAACTATTTACTATATCTACGTGTTCAGAACATAATATCTTTTTACGGATAGTCGATCACCGCAATCTGAGTCCACCGAATAATGCTTTGGTATCATGTCATAGCCACCCATATGTTCGACCTCTACAGTTGGTCCACACGGAGCTCCTGGTCCCGATCAGCCCCACTGGAGTGCTAGCTCCTCATCGGGGCATTCGATAGCTGATCATGATCGATCTGATCGATCGTATATTTTTTAATTTTTTAGATATTCTAAAAAATTATAACTATAAATATTGAAGAATGATGAAGATGTGTTTCAAATTTGGTGGCGATCCGATGCTCACGGCACTCGATCTCTCCACCCAGATTCCCAAATCTAGGATTTCACTCGATCCAAAAATTCTGACATACTAAAAATCCTATCACGCCCTCTCTGTATGGAGTTTTTCCATGAAATAAATTTTTATAGAAAGATAACTTTTAGATTTATAATCTCTATTTAGATCATATCTAAAAATATGATATCTTTAGAAGTGAAAATCATAAGAGAAGAGAGGCATAAAGGAAAAGAAAAGTGCTGCAGGATCCTATTCACCTTCACTCCAAGAATTTTTTCGCCCAGAACTAATAACCAAGCAGTTTGAAATTTTTACCACATAATGCTAGCCTCTTCTCCTACATAAAAAAAAATTCTCATAATTTATTGACATGAATACCATGGAAAAACTGCATGAAAAATATTAAGGGTCAAGTGGTTGAGAGGTTTTAACCACTTATTTGATTTCAAAAATTAAATGAGCCTCTTATCCTTATCCAACATTTCCTCCCTTGTGTTTAACATGCAGAAGAACTCTCCTTCTATGTGAATATTTTTATTTCTTAAAAAATATTCGACAAACAAAAGGGAGGGCATGGGAAGCAGAGCAGAAAAGTCAAAAATGATGGGCGCATGGAAGAATTTGAATTTAAACTTCATTTGACTTGGTCCTAATTAGTTTTAACCAAATCAATTAATCTAGACCCAATTAAATCAGATTAAATCTAATCAAATTAGGCTTAGCCTAATCCAATAAAATTTTAATCAAATTAGAAATTAATTAGATCTACGTTCTGATCAAATCAGGATCAAAACTCCCATAGTGATTAGGTCATTTCATAACCTGATCGGATCAAATCCAATCAAATCAAATTCAATCGAACTTGATCGAATCCTCATCACTCAATCAAATTGAGCTAATCAGTAATTAAATTGCTAATTAATTCTCTAAAAATATCTGAATCCAAATCGAATGGATTATTGGGCAACAGAATCATATCAATATGAAACTCTTGAAGAGTCCTAAATCAGTGGGACTCTTGAACCTAGTATGCTAAACAAATCAAACTCATGATCATAGAGTCTCAGACTAGTAAAATTCTTAATCAGAGAGTCTCAGATGAGTAGGACTCAGAGTCCCAGTCCAATAGGACTCTTGGTCATAGAGTTTCAGTCCAGTGGAACTCTTGACCATGGAGTTCAAACCAATGGGACTCTTGATCAGAGTCCCAGACAAGTAGAACTTAGAGTCCCAGTCTAGTAGGACTCTTGGTCATAGAGTTTCAGTCCAGTGAGATGCTTGACCATAGACTCCCAAACCAATGGGATTCTTGAATAGCCATTAGATTAGGTAGGAACTCCTAATGTGTGTGATCCCGCAGGTCCGAACTTAAGTCGGTAGCACAGAAACCAATTTCTATACTAATCAAAATGACCATCTAGTAAAGGTACCCGATGTCTGGATAGATCGAATAATCGCAATCGTAACATTCAAAATCTACGCGAATATGGTTACCGTATAATTCATCCCTATAACCTCTGTATAAAAGATGACTTAGGGTTAGACTGTCAACCCAAGAAAATACATTCATGTCGTGTCTCAAAGCAATTAGTCCCATGACTCCTCACTAAGACTACCTTGGCTAAGGTTTTGCTAAATTGAAATACAATTGAACACAGCTCCTGAAATTAGGAGTGGTCAATCCCATCTTGATACAAGCACTGACTCCATAAGTACTTGACTATGCCTAAAAACCTTCCATCACTGAATTAAAAATTCAGATAGTCTGGCACCAAAATACAGTGAGTTGCTTGGAAGTCACCGTGGTGATCTCAGATTGGAGGAACATTTGTATCCATATTCCATCGAAGCTAATCTTGATAGGAGAAAAGCCCCGGAGTTGATCATGTTTAGTGTAGATGTACCCATACATCTCACTTGCATGCCATATCAGTATCTCAACACTCCTTGATTATGAGGACAACCAACCTATATGGCACATAACGATCTATACTTGATAAACGTTGTCATCCTAAGTAATAACGTATCATTTGACCATAAACTATTCAAGGACTAAATGATAAATCCTCTTTTGCCGAATCTAGATAGTCCTAAGGACTTCATCTCAACATAGGAGTTCATTAAAAAACAACAGAATTTATGATGAAAAATGCCAAAATAATTTTTATTAATTTATAATTTATATATAATTATAAATATATGGTCCAACCGTCAACTGACTGATGATTAATTTTGGGTCACATTTCCAACAAATATATCCCTTGAGTTAATGATAATGATAGTTCATATTTTCAAGAGTTAAAAATTTAAGACATGAATTTTCATTATTAATTCATAAAATGCTCTTGACCATAGGATCATCATGAGAATAGTGATTGATCCAGAAGGTTGGTGTACGATCGCTTCTTTGGGATAGATGAGTCTTGAGTCTACGGTGTAGAGACATCGGAGCGAGAGTACAGATACTTGTTAGAGAATGAGGGCACGGAGCGTGACCACCTCAGCAGTCATGAGGAAGTCTACCTTCTCATCGATGACTGGCTCGAAGCTGCAGTGGTGTGTCTGATTCTTTGATCTGAGGTGCATCGATAGTTCACCTTGAGGATGTTATAGTTTGACTACACCATAACTCGATCTCCTAGCCATTCAAAATCCTGAGGTGTATGTTGGCTATAGCATGTTCATTATAGGAATTAGATTGCATCAATAGAGAATCTATCTACCTCAATAGATGAGGAGCAGCCCTATGATGATCATGAGAATTAAGTCCATAAGCCCATGGCCATGGCAAAGTGAAATAATAAAAAGAGTTTCTATTAGGATTTTCACATTGGACTTAAATCGAATGATTAATTCATACGACAGATATTAGGGTTTGACGAGATCACTTTAACCCTAATCTGGTCAGGGCTCAAGATAGAGGAACCTAATCAAGCAGGTAACTGCATCAAGAGGTTCGCTTTCAGTTCTGATGAGTTGCCACCATATGCTGCTAGATGTCACTGATGTATTTTGGGAGCAATTAGAATGATTTGGATAATCGATCATACTAATTATCTGAATCAGAAAAAGTTCTAATCCATCAAAAAGTGTTTCGATGATGTCGATAATAGAGATCGCGACATATCTCATTACCATACAGAACTGAACCTAACTGGGTCATATAAATAATGATTTGGATCTGAATGTCATCAATTGAACTAATCCAGTTCAATTGATTTGAATTGATTTGAATAAGATTCAATTAGGTTCAAGAAAACTATGCTAGCACATGATTGAGCCTAATGTTCTCCTTTAATAATCATTAAAGCTTATCTCGATGGAGCCAAATGTGTTTGGGCTCACTTAGGAACCTTTACTTGGTCTGACTGAAGCTTGTCCAGATTAAAAAAGGATTGTCTTAATTTATGAGATAAATTTAAGATAATACCTGCCATTTTCGATCACCTGCTAATTTCTGTTTTCAGACATTGATCAAATATTGACCCTGGACACTTGGACATATGCCCATGTGTCATGCGCCTACAGGAGAGTACCTGGGGCCTTGTCCTCCTGCTAAATGCAGATAGGAAGAGGGCACACACCTAGGGAGGCATGCACCCCATGAGGATAAAGGAGTCCCATACAGATGGGACTCCAGGGGTTGCTTTAGGAGATTAAACTCTGTGGTGCCAAGAACTCTTGTTTGACCCAGTCTTGGCGCTACCTTAGGAGGATTTTGAGGGTCTCTCATCTGATTGGATTAGATGATGTCATCCTACCAATTAAATTTAGATCTGATTGCTCAAAGAGTCGTGATTGGCTGGGATGATGTGGCACTGCATGGCACAGCAGGATCTATATAAATCCTGTCGGCGCCTATTTTTTTTAAAAAAAATGCTTCTACCTTTAGCCCACACCACAAAGCCTCTCTCTCTTCTTCTCCACGGCACCCTATGGTCCTCTCTCTCCTCTCCATGCCCAAGGGATTTTGGGTACGAATAAGTTGCGATCCAAGCAAGTGAAAGGCGCCAGAAAAGGAAGAACGCAATACTGCTGCAAGAGACAATGGCAGTTCTTCAAAAGAAGTTTTGAAGACCTTCAAGATCATATTTATATCTAATTTTTGGAGGATTGATTGAGAAGAAAAAGATCTCCAGATTCCGTCCGAGTGAATACCGGTTAAGGCCAGGTGCTTGCGTGGCTACATCCAGAACCTCAAGCAAACATCGAGATCATCATAAGATAATTGGATTATCCAAAATAAAGATATAATTAAATTAAATTTTATTTTTATTTTCATTTTATTTTTATTATTAGATCAGTAAGATCAAATTTGAGGAGTCTCAGATTTGATTAGGATCTCAAAGAAAATTTTTTTGAAATATCCCTCCTGATCTAATCAGATATGAACAAACCTGATCCAAAAAATAAATTTTTTTCTTCAATTAGTATTAGAGCTAAGTTCCTTAATTTATTAGATCTGATTTTAATTTATTTTTTATCTAATAATTAGATGATTTTAAATGTCACATTAGATGTGATTAGATCTAAAATTAAAAAATTAAAAATTAAATAATCTAGATCTAAGATGTATGAGATGCATGACTAGACTAGAAATAGAATTATTCTATATGTAGTCTAGCATAATTATAATTTTAATTTAATTAATTATAATTTTTAAATTTATCTATTTATTAATTTTTTAATATTATAAATATTATAATTAGATCTAAAAAATAAAAAATAAATTTATTTAATTTATTCATATAAGATATGATAGATGCATGTTTAGACTAGTTATAGAATAGTTCTACAAAATTGTCTAAATAAATTTTAATTTACATGATCAAATTTAAATCTTATTTTTTAGATATTTATTAAATAATTTAGCTCTAAAAACATGCATGATATGATACATGAAATGTATACAAAATATATTTTTAGTTAGATCAATTTTTATATATGTGATATATGATGTAGATCTAACTAATTTTGTAGATTTATCATGTTTCTTATTAAGACGTGCCTCTTGATCGTCTGGTCATAAGAACGAAGTGGGATTTAAAGGCTCTCTCCTTCCATTCGATGGGGTGTTCTTATGATGTGAAAGGGTGATGCATGTTCATCCTTAATCAGAAATAAAAATACTTATTTTCTACAAAATTCTAGATCTTGAAATTCTAGAATTTTATATACATGTTTTGTTTATAAACCCTAAATTTAATTAAAAATTAAGATTATAAAATATATTAGGTATAAAATTAGAATTTTTAAATCTAAGACATATTCATAAAATTAGGTTCGAACTTGGGTAGCTTAATTAGGTCTAGCGGTTGATCAAACCGAATCAAGAGTTGGTTAGATGAAATCAAGAGTGCTTAAATTGACCAGCCTAATAGGATTAAGTTGGGTCAAGGTCGAGTCACATGAGTGATTGATTGAGTTAAGACCTAATTAGGCTCAGTGGTTAGAGTCTAGATTGTAGGCTAACCCGATTGGTTCTAGCTCAATAATTTGATATCTAAGGTAAGTTTAGCAGATACGATCGACTAATTTTTAATTGGGAGCTACTCGATTCGAATGCGTTCTTGTCGAGTTAATGGCATATCCCTTCCACCAGTCTCACTTACCTGGGCATATTTGTCGGCCCAGTCCTAATCTAAGGTGGCTAACAAACCGAGCTGACCCATGCCACTAGGTTAGTCATAATGGTTATGGCTATGTCAAGTTAAGTTTAAAGAGACCTAAATCAAATCTCTCTAAGAAAAGATTGAGTCTAAGATCTTCCACCATTGTAGATGTGCGGGCCCTTCCCAGAATTGATTGTTCTCGGCTGGTCACAATAGTCCAGTTGCACTGAAAAGATGCAACCATTTTTATTAGGCATTGGATGCTATGGGCAGGAGGATGGATTGGGCTCAATATTTTGGATACCGTGAGAAATCCAATTAGGAATCCAATCTGTGCAAATGATATGTCTGACTTAACTAAAGAGTTGATCAATATTTCGGGCACGGTGAGATTCATGAATTAGAGAATAAGTCTGGGTGCACCATGACTAGAGAATCATTGGACAAGAGTTGTTCACTCATTGGCTAATCCATCACCAATAACTATTAGGTGAGGTGATGAGTCAGTTGGTGGGACTGCACCACCCATTAGAAATCAGTAATCGTGAAAATTTTTGCATCTCTACAAAGGAAGTGTAGGGATCCGAGAAAATAGTAAAAGCTAATTTGTTTAAAAATCAAACTCCTAAATAAATTGGTCAAATCTTAATTACAAAATCTAACTAAAAACTTTGACTCTCATCCGCCCTTTCCCCTTTTTGATTTTTGATATCACTAATAATCAGTCATTCGTTGCTAATACTTGCTATTAGTGATGGCAAAAATACTATCACTGATAAGCTTTTTTGTTCTACATTTCATACTTGCTAATTTGTGCTTGCTCTCATAGTTGTCTACTTTCTTACATAACATTTTTTTTTAAATGGACAGTTTTCCTAGCATGTTATGCACATCTGGTTGCTTTTCATGCTTGATATTTTGTAGAGTCTGATGATCACTTAGATGGAGAATCGACATCAATTGGCGGGTCTAGGGAAAGGTCTGCTGTGGTGCGCCATCTGCTGCTAATTAAGGATAATATTAAAGAAGTTATATTCATAAAATCTAATCGAGTATATAGTTTTAAAGTTAAATATATATTCTAAATGTATTTATGGGGTCTAGCTTCTTAGCTATATGTAGGTCTTGATTTTCTTCTCTCCTATAAACTCAGCTATTAAGAATAGTTTATTATGTTCTCTTTTCTTTCTTTCTTTTCGACTAAGGCTGTCACAATTGCTTTCTCCTTCCTATCCTTTGCCATCTTTCCTTTAGTAAGTACTATCCTTCTGATGAGTACTACTTCTTTGATAGAATCATATACCAAAGCCACTCAGGCGGTTTTCTTAATGTTAGCTAACATATGGCATATTTGAAACTAATTTAACTATTTTAAAACTAATTTAACTAAATTTAATTAAATATTATTAATTTTATTTAAATATTAAATTTAATTTAAATAAATCATATAAATATTAATTTAAAAATATTTAAAAAATTAAAAAATAAAATTATTTTAGTATTAGCAATAGCTTCACACCATCACTAATAACATATTTTCATTGCTAATAATTCTAGAACTAAATTAAAAAAAAATAAAATTACTTTAGTATTAGCGACGGTTTGATGTCATCTTTAATAATAATTTTTTATTATTAATAATATTAAAATTAAATTAAAAAAATAAAATTACTTTAATATTAGTGATGATTTCATACTGTCTGTAATAATAATTTTTTATTGCTAGTAATATTAAAACTAAATTAAAAAAATAAAATTACTTTTCTATTAGTGATGCATCTTACCGTCGCTAAAAGTCAAACATGCCGTTGCTAATAATTTTTTTATTTTTTATGATGGTAGATTTTTTGATCGCTATTTGCCATCGAGAAAAGCATTATTAATGATGGTAAATTTACCGTCGCTAATACTCAATATTCTTGTAGTGATTATTACTTTAAAAAGCATTTATCTTATATTCTAAAAAAAAGATATAAGGCCTAGACCTATGATCCAATAGATAGTATCACATGCTGTGAATGAAAGAGAATACTGTTAGGTAGCTGTGAATAAAAGAGAATACTGTTAGGTAGCGTTTGGTGACCCAAATGGGATCATCATGGTGATCCAAACGAACTGGTGATCTTATCACCAGTGATTTAAGATTACTACATTTGGTAGACTATGGTTCAATGATTAAAAATTCTTGAATATCCACAAGTAATTTGATTGATCTTCTATGAAAATCTAAAATCATTGATTATATAATCCCAAAACTAACTATAATATATTTCATAAAATTATATTTATTAGTCATATATAATATATTATAAATAAAATATTACTATATTTATTAATATATTAATACTTAGTAGATTCTATAAAAATATATTTATTAGCCCTAAAAATTATTAATCCTTTAAAAATATATTAATTATTATTATAGAATTAATATTTTTATTTATACTTATAATATATTTTTTATTAATATAAATATTTATTTTGATTAGAAAAATAAGATAAATAGAAGTAATATAGTAAATATTTTTATTATATAAATATAAAATATGATAAGATATTTTACTCTAATTTAAAATTATCATTGCATCATAATATGTCATTGAATCATAATATGACAATAATATGATTAATAATATAATATAATATAATATATATTATAAATATAATATAATATAGTATATATTATAAATATAATATATAATATATATCAAATATAATATATATTATAATATAATATTAATATAATATATTAATAGTATATTAATATATTATTTTTTTGCTACACTAAGAAGTATTTTTGTCTTTATATTTTAGCCCAAGATCACTACCTAAGGATGATATTGGATTCCTGACCTTGAAGATAGGTATTCAGCACTGGGTTGGGGAGTGATTTGAAAAGTGGGAGTGATTTGAAATTATTACCATATAGGATCACAATGATACAACTAAATATAGTAATCTCATCACCTCCCTCACATCATCCTTGATCTTGAATGGATCATCCCATACCAAACGTCCCCTTAAGGGTTCATTCTTTTGAAGGTAAAAAATTTATCAAAAAATCTATATTTTCTAGATAAATATTTTCTAAGCAGCATTTAGATAGAAAAATAATTTATCCATATTCTTTTATGCATGAAAAAGTAACTTCAAAATCTGTTGTCTATGTTCTTTTGTATTACTATTTTTCTGAATAAATTGCTAAAATTTATCCATATTTTCCATAATACCCCTTATGCTAGCTCTTTAGATTTAGAGAAAGTTGATGATTAAGTTATTGAGCATTGAATGATGAAGGCAATAGAAATAAGAATGGGGCATTTTAGGCATAAAATTAAAAGCCTAATTTATTGGCCGATGAAAAAATGATTTAGTTACCTCTTAGGTAGATAAGATTTTTCTCATTTCATGAATAAATACTATATATTCATAAAAAAATAACTTATCCATCCTGAAAAGTATGAGAATATGGATAAGTTGGTTAATAAAAAAGTTGATCAATTTTTTCATAATATTTATCAATAAAAGAATGGGTCATAAGTAATACCCATAAGGATGAATGGCCTAGAGATCCTTGAACATCACGCTTCATGATCACCGAACAACAGCATCGCCTGCGCTCGTCTCCACTCCTTGCATGGCCTCATCACCACTCTCCTTCGATGTTGCTTGCATCACACCCAGATGATGGTGTGCACTCGAACGACAACATGGGAGATCGGATGGACAATGGCTCGGGAGACGGGACCAATGGGAATAAGGATGGACAAAAAGTTTGGGTCAAATTTGTACTCCTAGCAACTTTCCCACTAAGCCATTCTTTTCCTTGCTAAACCATGGTTAATCATGGTCATACAATTAATGGGAATCAATTTTTATGGTTCATGTGTTGAGCTTTAATGGTTGACGGACTAAAAGTTCAGGCCCTCTGTTTACTTTCCCACTTAGCCATTTTTTCCCTATTAAATCATGGGAACAAATTGTACGGATAATGTGTTAAGCTTGCATTGACTTTGCTTAGATCCTAGATGGTAGAATCATTCTACTCAATAATTTACTCCATAAAGGCTGTGTTTGGCATACAGTTGTAGCTGTAGTTGTATTGAGTTGTAGCCATATTAGTCTAAGTATTGGTAAAAATTAGCTATGTCAATAAGCTGTCATGTACAAAATAACATAAAAGAATATAACCTCATTATATATATATATATATATATATATATATATATATATATATATATATTTGTGTATGTGTGTATGTATATGTATATAAAATCTATTCTTGAATTATTCATAGTTTGTATTTTATTTTATTTTATTTGTAATTATATTTTAAATTTTTATTGTTTTAATATTTTTCATTGATTATTATGATTTATAATTTTTTTATAATTTTTATTTTTAATTTCTATATTTGTTAATTGATGTTTGCTTCATATTTGAGATTTTACTATGTTTCTATATTATTTAATTACATTTTTGTTATATTCTTAATCCAGCTTTTAATTCATATTTTGTATGTTTATTAACATACTCTCTTTTTTTATATTACATTTTATTGAAGCAAGCTATATTCTTTATTTTAATTAATTTTTTTATTATTTAGAAATTTTTTTATTCAACACTATTAATAATTTATTTTTTTAATGAATTGCTTCATTTAACATGCATTGGACAATATTCATGTATCCATATATTACATAAAAAAACCTTTAAATCGTAATTGTGATAATAATACAATATATACAATATATGTTACTTTATATCTTTATTATTTATAATAAAATAATTTTACCTAAATATTAATTATATTATTTATTTTTAGTTTATATCGTAATTATCAAAAATTAATTTATATGCTAAGTTAGAATTTCATCATCCAAAAAAGTTAGCCGAAAAATATACTTTGGATACCCATGTATAAGTATCTAATATCTATCCATTGCATAGTTGATATAGGATTAAATATGCATCCACATGGGTCCTCACACAATTTCTCTATTGAAGTCCTGGTATCCTTCTCAGGCTAAAGGTATAAATTCAATCAAACCTTATCACAAATATCATGACCAACTTGTGATCAGTCCAAAATATTTGGTGCTTTATTGGACTAAGCGACGCTACAACATGAGATGTTTTAGGTTGGCTATGTATTGGTCATGATATTTATGATTGGATTTGGATCATTAACCTAGTAAGGATGCTTTACTAAGACTTAAAAAGAAGAGTGTGGAAGGACTTGCGCAAGCATGCTTTACTCCATTGATCATATAATAGATAGATTTTGGATATCTATACATGATCAAGAAATCTAAATTATATTTTTCATGTTGTCAACTTATAAAGGGGAAGATGGTGTCAGTCCACGTTGCTAATGACATAAATCGACAACAAGACCATTGTGAGACATGCTTCTGGAAAGAAGGCCAAGTTAAGTCATCGTCCATTCAGGTAGTGAAGAATGAACTCCTAGAGTGGATGGGTTGGTTTGGGCTCCACATTCTATACCACCAACCAAATGCTGTTGCATTTAGGTCGCCAATGGCCACTTTGGAAGTACATCTTTCATCATTCAGGCCACCAACAACCATCTCTCATGCAGTCTAGTTGATGCTGTTTAGAGCCATTCTTCCCTTTTGGAAAGGCAAACATCTTTCTTAGGGTGGCAGAATTACTTTAATCAATGCGGTCATTGTAGCATTGCCTTCATACTTCGTCTATGTTTAAGCTTCCGAAATGGATGCTCAACAGAATAGATCAGTTGCGTCATGCTTTCCTTTGGAAGGGCCAAGAAAAGGTAAGTGGTTTTGGTGAATTGGGATTGTATTTGTTGATCTAAAAAGCAAGACAGCTCGGGAGCTAAAAATCTAGAACAAATGAACCTTCTTGCCCTCTTGGCGAAGTGGGCATGGAAATTCACCGTGGGGTTAGACTCTCCCTGGTGGTAGCAACATTGAATAGGCTTACCACATCAAGAAGAAGTTTGGGATGAGATTGAAAAGGAAGTCCAAAAAGATGTCCCTAAGGGCGTGTGCAGCAACTTAAATGCCTTTTAGAATGGTGTCTCCTTCAAATTGGGTGATAGCTCCAAAATCCGTTACTGGGAGGATGTTTGGTACGAATTCACTACTACTCATAGCTTACCTCTTTGAGGAGTCATACCAACAAGTCGCCAAACTTGGAAAATCAAAGTGAAAGGACCTTTGACTGTGCTCCAATCTAGACAATTGTGTATGCTCCAAACTTGTTTGGCAAATATAATTGCCAACGTACCTTCTGTCTCTTGGAAAGGGGGTATGCCTCTGGGTTTGACTGTGGGCGGGCTTTGTTCTGATAGGCGTCTCGGAAATCTTTTTAAGAGAACTCTGTTTCTTTTCACAGCACTTTGTGTAGCCTCTCAAGAGTGGCCAAGATTGCATCCGGCTGGGACACTGCAATTCTTTTTCCGTATTTCCACTTAATTCAATAAATGTGGGTGGTTATTCCTCCCTTTCAGTCAACAAGGTGTTCTCCCCTTCTTACACATCCCGCCTCACCCCCCACACCACAAAAAAAGCCACTTTGGAATGACTCAACCTAGGACCCAATATCTTTGCTCTGTTCCATGAGACATTTATTCCAGGGCTTGGTTCAAGTTATGCCAGCTACGGTGCCAGTTCCAAACTGCAAGTTTTCAATATACACCACATTTAGATTCTGAAGTTTGATCCATTGGTCAGGTTCATGTCCCCCATCTAAATTAAACTATTAAACTATTATCACATAATGAGCTGTAGCTCTAAAATTTACCCTGCCGAATTGTGTCGATCCGTTCAAAATCCAGAATTTTTTTGGCAGATTTTGAAACTCAAACCGAGCTGTTCCCAAACCAGACCATTATGTGAAAAGATGCAATTTTTTTTGCGTCTTCTTTCGGAATGAAGGGGTTCTAAACTCTGCTAATTGGTCATGGAAATATCATGATAAAGTCTGAGAAGCATGGTCTCGTCATTAATATCTTAAGCAACACATTGTTTAAAAATAAGCAAAAGTTTTATAATTGCTATTACTCGTTATAATGAACCTCATTCAAATCCTTATTAACTGTTTTATTGTTTGTCTAAAACTATGGTGATATAGATAATGATATAATATTAATTATCAATAAAAAGAAGGCAATGTAGCTCCTGGTTTCTTTCACTATTCACCATAATAGGAAATATTTTTTTTTTACTATCATTATATCGGTAATTATGTGATCTTTGTAACAGCGATCATGACAATATGACATTCCCTTTTTTTTTTTTTTAAACAAAAAAGTTATGATACTATCAATGATCACCAAATGAAGAGATGCAAACAATTAAGAAGTTATGGTACATATATCACAAAACAACAAAAAATGCTGATAACGTAAATAAAATAGGCTAATAATTTATCCTAGAAAGAAGTAGACCAAAAGTAATAACAAAGATATACTATGTTGATAACCTGGTGATCTTAAATCGTTACCATGACCGTTATAACACCATAAATGTGGCCACAAGGATCCAACGTGGGTTGAGTTCAATCCAAACCCCCATTTGCCCAACCTGCTAATTAGGTAGGCTAGATTGAGATTTTATAAACTTGGGTTGGATTTGTACTAAAAAATTTCAACATGATCTCCAGAAAGGTTTGCTTAGGCTAACCTTCAATCTAATTTGAACTTGATCGTAACCCAACTCATACCTGACCAAAAATAAGCTAACTTAATCCAACCTGATATATAGATAAACAATATATATTTATATTTCATATAGATATTTTATATATTTATACACTTGTATCTTCTATTTTATTAAATTATGCGTAGGTATATAATTGAAATTTATGAACGATTGAGATGGGGTTCAGATAAGGTTCACCTCAACCGTTCCAACCCGCTCAAATTACAGTACATGACCGTCACTTGGGATGGAGATGCAGGGTAATGCCCACCATTTTCCTTTCTTTTTCGCAATCCTCCCTCTTATCATCACCCCATAAAGAATTATCCTTTTTGGAAGGATAGCTGGTCATGTGATGCGCCTCCGGTGATCATCTTTCCCAATCTGTTTCGAATCTGTTGCAAAAAGAATGGCCGGGTGACTCATTTCTGGAATGTCAGGAGCTCATCTTGGAACCTTAAAATACCTACCAAGCTGTGGGCGGGGGGTGGGAGTAATATGAGAGCAGATTCAATGGAGCCTCGCTGGGTTTTGCTTGCCTCTTCTAAATTTGTACAGAGCCAATACTCATACCTGGCTTTGTCTTTTGGCTTGAAAAAATAAAAAATAAATATGGAAATTGACAGGACCATCTATGCATAAAATGAATTATGTTACGTCCCTTTAGACTATATTGCTTGCGCTTCATTTAAGCTTTCTTTGTATGAACCTTTCTTAATATATATTATTCACATGCGAGTGAAAAGTGACTCACTTCTTCCTCTTTTTTCTAAAAAAAAGAAAAGATAATATCCTTAGTATTCAATTTACTGACGACACCCTAATCCTGTGCAGCGCCAAGAAAGAATCTGCTGCAAATCTCAAGTTTATTTTATAAACTTTTGAAATTCTTATAGGGTTAAAGATCAACTTTGAAAAGAGTTCGCTCATGGGAATCAGGATGGAAAAAAAAGACATCAAATGGTATGCAGAATTGATTGGTTGTGTTGAATCATCTCTTCCCTTCACATACTTAGGTTACCCCATGCACCACAGTAAACCTCAAACCATATCATGAAAATTCTTGGAAGAGAAGATAGACAAAAGATTGGCAGCATGGAAAGGCAAAACCTAAACTTTGGCGGGGAGATTAGCTCTTATCAATGCTGTCCTAAGTTCTATCCCAATATATTGGATGGCCTCAATGTAATTACCAGCTGAAGTTATTGAGAGAATAGACAAGAAAATAAGGAATTTTTTATGATCCAGTGAAATCTCTTCTAATGGAAATAAACATCGTATTAGTTAGGACAAAGCATGCCATTCTAAACCATTAGATGGACTTGGAATATTAAACCTCATACTACTAAACAACTGCCTTTTCACTAAATGGTGGTGAAGATATTACCATCAGCAAGACAAAACTTAGAGGAAGATCATAAAGAACATCGACTTCAAAAACCAGCCTCCAAGCCATCCTTCAAGTAGTAAATTCAGGTTTACATCATCCTCTTAGATTGGACCACTTAAAAACCATTGTTTTTTCAGTTGTGTGACCTTCCAAGTTGGCAATAGTGAAGATATTGCATTTTGGCATAATTTGTATGCTTCCTCGGAGCTATTAAATTCTTTATTCCCTATTCTGTGCATCTTTGCTAAATCATGAGAACTCTCAATAGTTGAATTCATGAAAAAAATCAAGCAAGTGGACCAAATCTTCAATCTCCTAAGCCCAAGGGGAAGGGAGGAGCTCCAAAGCCTTAAGATCTTTCTAACCTTCCTAAACCACTCCAATGGCAAGGACAAGATTTTTTGGAGATGGTGCTTAACTGGTAAATTCTCTATCAAAAACTGCAATAATTTTCTTTGCCATGGAGGAATTATTTCTCAAATAGCCAAGATTATTTGGAAACTACTACTTTCAGAAAAAATAAAGCTTTTCAATTGGTTAGGATACCATAACAAAATGTCAATAGCTGAAGTCCTCAGAAAAAAGAAATGGGCAGGCCCTTCAAGATGTATTATATATGGTGAAATGAAAGAAACTATAAATCATCAATTTACTACCGTTATTTTGCTCAAGATATTTGGGCTCCACTTCTATCAAAATTTAAAATACCACGACCAACTAAAATAATTGAAGATCTGTGCTCTGTGAATAAACTGGAGAAGGTTCATCAAAGATAAAGGATAGAGTTGCTTTGGATTGCCTAGTAGCAACCGTTTGTTAGTGCATCTAGTTAGAAAGAAATCATAGAATTTTTAGAAGGGAAGGCACAACACCGTAAGTGGTTGTCCAACAAACCATTTTTTTTCTTAGAAGTTGGACTACTTATCTACTCAAACAAATTTAGGAGTGCAATAGAAGGCCTGCTAAAAAAAATAAAGAATAGATAATAAGCATAGTCAAAGCTCTGACCCTTTAGACAATCTTACAATCTCATTAAAAAATTATATAGCTCCCTTTCATGGTCGTGGCATGAGTAGTATCGACGAGGCCCATTGTTGACGGCCATGTATGAAATTAGGCCATAGTGGATCAACCTTTCTTTCCATCGAAAAAAAAGAAAAAAGAAAAACTGAAATATAGAAAACAAATTATCCAAATCAAATCGGTACGGAAGCTCACAAATTCCAATTCAACCTAACACGTACGCAACGACACATAACAAAGAAATCGCGAGATTAAATCAAACACTCTGTTCCTCTCACAGCTCTTACATCAAAAAGGAACTCTGCAAAACCTGGCATCGAAATTCCCCAAAACCAGTAACTCAAACACGACATACCATTCAATCATAAGTTCATATTCGGAACATTAACCGCAGATCGGACATAGAAGAAAGTGCAATTATCGGTGACAAACTGAAGCGCAGATGTCTTCCAAATATATTCATCAATTCACACTCAAGGCAATATCTTTTCCGACAAACCACAAACCCCAGCTCTAGATCGATGGGATTCATATCTCAAAGGGATTCGAAGAAGAGGAGCCTTCTCTATACGGAGGAGGACAAGGGCTTCTCTACCGCTGGCTTGGGTGCTTTTGGAGGTCCTCCATCTGCCTCCTCTTATATATCGTTCGAAGAAGAGATTCTCTCGAGCAAGCATCATTCCCGGTTCCAAAACTCTCCAAAGATTATTATTTTCACTTTCTTCAGCTGCGGTCGATCTCGATCGAAATCTGGAACATTTTTGTAGAGAGCGAACGCGCCTCTTGGAGGGTTTTTGTCTGGATCATTAAGCACAGGGGTACGGTAGGTGGAGGGCAAGTCCTGAGAAAATGGGGTGGCTTCATGTCCATGGGAAGTTGCCGCTGCTACTTTATATTATTAGAAAAATGTTCTGTCTTTGCCAAAATTTTCTACAAATCGGTGCAAATTTTGAACTCTCTTTGAAAAATAGGATCGGATCGGACTATATCTTTTATTCGATCCCAGATTACATAGTTTATTTAAATAAAACCCAAATCATAGTAATCCTTATCTAGCCTAAATCTTGTAAGAGCGTGAAAGAGATCTCCATAAACTTGAATATCAGCGTCTTATATATGCTTAATCAATCATTTACCTTCACATCTCCGGTAAATTGAATGATAACCAGAGGCGGATTTTGACAATCCAAACCTCACAAATATAGGCTAGTCAGAACGTACCCTTTTAAATTCTTTAGTCTTGATATTATTATTTAAATCTTTATAGTGTATAGGACTAAATATACTAGAGTCTCACGTGCCCATATTTAAATCCTAATATCCTTTTTATGTTTAAGAGCTAAGTATAGTCCAATCTAATCATAAATACTATAACCATTCTATGGCTCCAAAAGAGCCCATGCTGTAGTCTCTCTAAATCTACATGGGCTATTGATACTATTTTGTAATAATTCAGAATCTCATCCAAAAGCTAGCTGGAAGTTATATAAGTATTCAAGATTTTTTTAGTATATGATTGATGTGGGATTGAATGCATACCCACACAAATTCTTTTACTAATTTTAATATAGTCATATTTTTATATATCTGTTTGAAGGGATGTATATATAATTATGATTACCGAAGGTATAGTTTCCCATCAAAATGAAAAAGTCTGTCCGTTTGGATTGCAGCAAGAGCCCCTCGTTGCGGATGAAGTGAGGTACACAGCCATGAGTTCATAATGGAAACCAGCTTCAGTTTGGCACAGCCTTGGGTTAATTTTAGCGACTGCAAGAGGTACTGACTGAAAGACGGGGTCATGAGGGCATCCTGGGGTGGTGGCCTTGCACCTGAATGTTCCCTGACCTTCAAATATTTATCTTTTCGTATCTTAGTTTTAATAGGAAGCCCAATCTTTAATTCATTTAAGATTGGCATGTGATTGTATCCAAGTGATGAACCCTAGATTTTTCTCTCATAAATATGAAAAGCTGATAAGATCAGATCAGATCACCTGAGTTAAATTTTGTCCCCCCTCCATTTATGCTCGTTTTCTATAATTTCTTGTATTAGGCCAATAGTTTCGCTCCATGCTTCACTGAATGAAGTTTTCCTAAGCAACTTTGCCGCAAATGTCTAATTGCAACTTGAAAACAGTTTGATTTGCCCGGTTCTTCTAAAACATGATTTGGTTACATTACCATTGTGTATTTCTATGTGATAATTAAAAAAACTGCGACCATATATATTTGTAACCATCTAGCCTTATCTGAATTATTTGGAATCAGCAATCAAATGTCTGTACAGAAAGAAAAAAAAAAAAAAGAAACAAGGGGAAAAACCAGAGACATACAATGCAAAGAATTAACTCACGACATAAATTGAGGGACCCAATTTTCACTTTGTTTGTTATTTACTCCTTTGACCTAATTACTGATAAGTCAAAAAAAAAAAAGAAAAAGAAAAAGAAAAAAAGATAGGAGTATGCACCAAGGAGATCGAGGCTCTCACACAACTGCTAGAATGCTACCTTGGTGCTTTCCCCTTGCTAGAATGGCATACCCATCCGGCATGACATGGGTAAGCTGAAGGACACTTTAGTCTAACCAGTGGGGTGATTGAGATCTGCCCTGAGGGCCAGAGAGAGAGAGAAAAAAGAAAACAATAACACTAGCACGATAAAGTTTGAAAGCTCTGAAAATGGTGTGAGACACCTCAAGAAGAGTTGAAGAACTACGCTATGCCAAGAACTTAGTCAAGTAGATGAAAAAGCTTTCAGCTTTTTTCGTTTTTTCTTGCAAAAAGAACATTAAAAAAAACAGCTTTCAGCTGAGGCTGTCTTTCGTATTGTGGCTAACGCTTCCTACGGCTCATTCTATTGAATGGTTGAAGTCCACATGCACCGAGTATACGAGGGCCCATGTGAGGCCCACAACCTTTATTCCACAGGGTGATCTGGGCACCCGTATGAGGTCAAGCAACCCAGATTACAACTTCGTGCTAATATTTTTAGGTAAGATCATGTATTATTAGAAATAGTTTTAGAGCATGAGCTTGAATGGATTGATCCACGTGGACGAGAAGATATTATAGCTTAGATGGATTGATCATAAGCTGATCATGATATTTATAATTGGATTTGATGGTATTTGAACCTTTAACTTGGCGAGAATATCAGGATTTAAATAGGAGTGTAATGACACATTTATTTTTTTGTAGAGTCCTTAGTTAACTCTTTGCACGTGTTTCCTTCACATCCTTGGCTAAAAGGTGCAGTCCTTGACTCAAAGGTGCACTTGATGATGATGGATTCCCAAGGGAATACAATTGGATCCTTGGCTCCAACCTTTTCTTGATAAAATCTCTTGTATTCAGCTTTAAAGCAAGCCACAAAAGATTTTAACTTACACCTTAGCATGTCCTAGCCGGGATGTGGGTGTGTGAACTGAGGAGATCAAGGAAAGATTGAAAGCAAGACCATCCAAAATGGATCCAGGTAATTGCCTAATCCTTCCAAACAGAAGCCCGGTGTAGTCTCTAGTGCATGTAAGATTGAAGCCCATCCTATTGTAGTCAGCCTGATAGATTTCCTTAACCCAAGACTATCTCTATCTTTCAATAATCACCATAGTACCATCACCTTGGATTGAAAGCAACATCATACAAAATGGATCCACGTTATTTCCTATCTTCTTCTAGAAAGGAAAAGCTCGGTGTACTATTATGCCTTCAAGATACAAGTCCATCCACATGTAGTGAGCCCAATAGATTTGCTTCACCCTTGGTTTTCTGTACCAACAATCAAATCTTCAAACCCCTCTTCAAGCTCCACATCAACACTTTCCTGCCTCACCGCTTCTCTCAACTTAAACAATAAACTCAACACAAATCCAAGATAGATATCACAACATCTTTCTCAACTCATACTTTTCTCGGTTCCCTTTGATCCAAACCTGAACTAAACGGATTGGATATCCAAAATTGGAACAAGAACTGATACAATCCTGACAAGGCCATGTCGATCCGCGTTCCCGGATGGACCAACGCCGTATGCGTCCTAGATGCTTGCATCTCTGTGTAGAGAGCCTAATATGGCGTGAGAGTTTTAACTGCACCCATGCTTATATAGAAGGAAATCAGGTTATTGATTTTGTCTCTAAATCCTGGTCGTCTCATGCGGACTTTTTGAAGTCAAATTCTACCAAGATGGAGCAATCAATTCGTAACGGTTGATGCCGTGAGAGTGAGGTTTGGAAAAATGTAGTTGGGGGCTTTGTCCATTTTGCCTAAGAATTTTAAAAATAATAATAAGAAAATAAAAAGAATATGCACTAAAGACATGTTAGCCTATTTATTTACGTAACTTTCCTTTTCCTTATATATGCAAAAATATTTAAGTTTACATTGTCCAATTACCATATCATAGCAGTCGTATTATGAAGAAAGCTCCACATAAATTATTTGAAAATGATGATGAGAATAAAGCATTCTGTTGGGTTCATTAACCTGGCATCTCCATTTGGCTTCCGAGCAACGAGCTATAGTTGGCTTTCACCGACTGAGGATTGGTATCACTGACTGAACGACGACTATAATAAATTTTCGAATGATGGTAGACGTCGACGATAAGTCGGACAGATAACCCTTCAACTGACTATCAATCGATTTGGCGCTTGACACACAATGGATGAATCGTACGAACGATCGACTGTCGATCGGCCAACCGACCAATAGTCGGTCCTCTTCAACTGACTATCAATCAGCTTACTATCTTTCAACCATTAATCGGCTAATCCTACGATTGGCCGACTGTCAATCAGCCAGTAGATCAGCAATCAACCTTCAACCGATCATCAATAGACTCACCATCGATGGTTCACCGACTTTCGACTGTCAATATCAACTGATTATTGGTTGGTAACCCCAACCAATTCTCCAAACAGAATGGCTCCAAGAATGGATAATCGCCAATTAATTGAAATATCAGTCAGATGCTGATATATGATCGGTATAACTGACATATATAGTTGGCATGGCCTATATTCTTAGTGCAGAATGTGCAAAATGGCTTCTCCACGAATACATGATGAGCATTAACTACTTATTTAATACCAAAATAAGCAGGACTCCACGACGTCTAACTCTTATAGACGGTTACTACTACATTTCTCTATAAAAGGGAGAGGTCAACTGAGTATTGGGATAAGAAAATTCTGGGATATACTCTGCCTAATTCTTTACTAATCTTCCTGTTCACCAATCCTCCACTAACTTAAGTATTGGAGGATCCCCACCAGAAATATTTTCGATCAGAGTGGACTTCTTTTTGCAGGTATCCTTCACTAGTGACAAGCGAATTAGAGGATTGGCTGCAACAGATTGGCACGCCAGGGAGGGGGAAGAAGCAAATCGCTCTAACAATAGGTCGAAAACTCGAGCCCAACATTCTACTGGCTCCACCAAGCACCCTTGCCAGTGGGAAGACCATCTTCATCCTCCACCTCCACCTCCACCTCCAATGGTAGAGCCCAATCTTCTGCGTCCGGCTATTCCGGCGGACATTCAGACTCAATAGCTTGCTGCGTTAATGCAGCAAATGCAGGTCCTTACGGAGGTAGTGCACAACCTCCAACAACAACAACAACCGACGACGGTGAAAGAGCCGGCGGCACAGCCACCGTGCTACTTGACGATCCCCATCTCTTTCACCAGAATGACAGTCGGTGCGATGCTCTCATCCCGTTGAAGCTTCACCGTCGCAGCACTCTCATCGTGCCACCCGCCACTCTCGACGGTCGGCTTCTCCCTTCCCTCGATGTAGCATCCAAAAGAAAAAATGACCACACCTGCCATCGAGTTCTCCATCATCGACTTCTTTAGGGGACTCTATCCCTAGATTCTCACAAATCGGAAGGATCCCAGCGACCTCAGCATTCACATAGCCCCTCCATTTTTCAAATGGATAAGAAATGAACCAATTTACTACTACAGAATAGGGCTACGACAGCGATTCATAACCGCTGTCATAGCCTAAAAAATCGCTGCCATAGCCTATGGCAGTGATTCGCTAATCGCTGCCACTACTGCCGTCACCGTAGGTCTATGGCAGCGGTTATTGTAGTGGTTACAAGAATCGCTATTATACAAGCCCTATGGCAGTGGTTCGGAAACCGCTGCCATAGGCCTGAGATATGACAGCGATTTTCAAATCGCTGCCATAGACCTGAGCTATGGCAGCGATTTTCTAACCGCTATCATAGACCTGAGCTATGGCAGTGGTTTATGAACCGTTGCCATAGGTCTAATGCAGCGGTTGGCACATAACTTACGGCCTCGCTTGGCACGTTTACGGTAGCGATTTTGCAATCACCGTCGTAGCTTTTGAATAATAAAAAATATAAAATTTTTAATTTTTTTATATATTTTACCTGATAAATGCAAAGATATATATATAACATAATAAAAAATATAAATAAATATTATAAATACAATAATATTTCTGAAATACTTTAATTTTTTTATCGAATAAAATTTATTATAATATTTTAAAAAAAATACATCAAAAGTTTTCTAAATCTACATCGTCGTCGTCATCACCGAAAGATGGAGCACGAGTTGGAGGAGCTGTAGGAGCTGAAGTTAGAACGTTGGCCAACATGTCCTCAAGGCCCGCAAAGTCTGCTCCAAAATACGAGCTGAGTCCCATCAGCATGATGCTCAGGACGTTCTCCAGATGAGATGAGCTCTCCTCAGCATGAGCAGCCCGCATCGTAGCCTGATATGCCCATGCCAACGCCTTCTCAAGCTGCTCTCGACTGATGACACCGGAAGCATGTGAAGAGATGCTCGCCTCAGATCAATAGCTCATCGGTGTATGTCTGAACCTGCATCGGATTCTTTCAGAGTGTTCAGGCTCCAAGACCTGAGATAAATAGTCATGGAGGCTAGAGGTGTCCGGGCCCTCACTCGTGAGCATATCTAACTACTCCTGTAATTATAAATTCAAATAAAATTTTATAAGAAATGCTATAATACTGATCATATATACTAATATATTTATATTTATAAAAATTCTCTCAATCGTGGCGTTCATCGGCCTGCCCTTCTTGTCCGTACGACTAGATCGAAAGATCTCGCTACGGCTGGGCATTATCTCCTCTCTCATCAGCTATAATAATGGATTAATTTATTAAAAAATATAAAAAAATATTAATTTAATTTATAAATAAAGATTCAAAATTTATTATCTCTCTATGTATACGACTGGCCATAGACTCACGATTTAGAGTGTACGTGTACTCCTAGGCTATCCGATTCTTCCGATTCTGATGGAAGATAACCTAACAAGTATTCAAATAAATAATAAATACTTAAATAATATTTAAATATAATTTTAAGCATATTAAAAAATTTAAAAGTTAGCAATTTTATCTCAAACTCCTGGCTCCTTCAATATCTAACCATTCCCTCCCACTGATTCGGGGGACAGTTCTGTATCCAAGGAACAAGCTTCTCCATAGTGTCTCGTCAGTGCTCAAGCTATCCTCTGAGGAGCTTGACCTTATAGCCTCGGTACAACTCCTCAATCTTTTTCAGTCGAATATCTCGAGTCCTCTCATGATCTGAAAAGTCGTACCTCCTCTGTATAAAAGTTATCAAAAGTCAGTTACCAAATTATTCTAATCAAAGTGTAAATATATCAAATGCATAAATATAATTAAGATACACTTATCCATATCTTCTCTCATACTCGGTCCCTGACACTAGCATCCAACAATTACTAGTCTTTAGGCAATACTGGAATGATGTCGGACCACCTTACAAGCACTCTGAAAAAGAAATGCATCTCCCACATGGTCTTTTCTACTGGCATCTCATCCGCATCGTATTGCACCATCACCTGATGTTGGCGATTTCACACATGCGGCATGCATATGGGACCGCAAAATATCCTACTGGATGATGCACCTACAATAAAATTACATGATGCAAATATATAAGTATATAAATACTATATAAAAAATAAATAAATAACATAATAAAAATATATACTTAGATATCGGTGTTGGAGCATGTGTTAGAAATGTGGCTACTGGTGGAGGCCAGATGTCGATAGAATAGATGTCGATGGTGGAGTAGATACCGATGATGGAGTAGATGTTGATGGTTCGTGGGCAGCCAATATGGAGGTGGATAGAGTATGCTCCGACTGCGACTTAGATGCAGAGCTCCGCATAAGCCATCGAGAGGCGGGGGTGAATGCTAGATGGCATTTCGGTGCCATCATGACTTGCAACATTAATAAATATTAACCAATATAACATGTTGAACAATAATATTAGTATAGCATCAATAAGTAGACTCTAATATTTATACTAAAATGTTGAAGTCATTATCTAGTGGCATCTATAATATGAAAATCACCATTGCTCCTAATAAATGTATCTGAGATCTCGATAATACCAGATAAGTTTTGTTCTAGAGGAGCATTTTGTATACGTGGTCCAACATCATCATCAACTTCGGTATCATCAAAAAATATATCTAGACACCATCCTCACAACAACATCCCATTGAGGCTCCAAGGGATCACTAACGTAGAAGACTTGACTAGCTTGGGAGATAAGTATATACGGTTCTTCAGTGCGAAGATGGCGTTGCATGTTAATGAGAATAAAATCATACTCATCGGTCTTTATTTCTGACTGTGATAAGATATCAAACCAATCATACTTCATCAACATAATTCTTTTTTTAGAATAATAATCCAAGATGACTATCTTCTCCACCATGCCATAATAGTTCAAATCCTTCGTACGAGGCTGTGAATCCCTCGAGCTAGCATAACACCCAGTGATGGCGCTCAATATCATGTCACTATTTTGTGTTGGCATGTTTACGAACCTACTGTGAATATTAAACCTATAGCCGTTAATAATGAGTTATTTATACGCGCACGGTATGATTAGGATCCATTGAAAGAGCACACACTTTAGGATTTACATCACTGAGCGGTAATCTCCACACCTAATTAAGAAGATGATACCTAATTAGTAAACATGTTCAAATAAGTTGCACAAGACAAGAATATATAATCACTTACATGATCTTTGAACCATTCAAAAAAATTTTTGCTATGCATTTTCTCTTTCTCTCGCATAGTTAGAGCACCATATTTTACTCTTATGATCTCCTTGTGTTTACTGCATGCACAAAGAATAAATTTAGATATAATTAAATATTTTATTTTAATTATTATAAAATAAATAAGACTGAGTGACTCATCTTATGTATGGCTCAATGACATCACAGTTGAAGATCACGTAGCGGTGTGCCTTATTTCTTTCCTCAATGCATAAATCAGTGAGGCGGTATAAAGTGGAAAGTCTACCTGGCTATCGATTACGTATACTGATCATCCTGATTCCTCATTAACCGATTACGACGTATCTCGAGCTTATTTAAGTACATGGTTCAAAAATCCATATACTCTTTATCCAAATAACCTTCTACTATGGATTCCTCAAGGCAATTCATATTTCTTACATAAGATTTTAGAGTTTGAATATTTCTCTTAGTAGGATACATCCATCGACAAAATACTGAACCTCCAAGTGTAACTTTTTCCACAAGGTGCACGGTGAGATGCATCATAATCATGAAAAATGATGATGAACATATCTTCTCCATATCATATAATATAGTCACCGTCCTTGCCTTCATTTTTTCATATTTTTCTTAAGCAATCTCTTTGCATAAATATCTCTGTAAAAGTTGCAAAGATGAATAACAATCATTCTGATATTTTTTGGCAATACATGGTGAATAGCTATTGGGATCAATTCCTGCATCAGCACATGATAATCATGAGTCTTCAATCTCTTAAGTTTAATATTCTTACTATTCACATGCTTTGATATGTTGATTGAGTATCCATCTAGGATCTTTATGTTCTTCAACACGAAGAAATGTGGACCATTTGGAGGCATTCATAATATAGCATGCATGAGAAAGACACTACTATTCTTCTTCTGTTGATTTTGGATGGAGTGATCTCCTAATATTCTATTCTTTCAAGTCAAATCGAGAATTCAAATCATCATTGGTCTTATCTTTGATATTCAAGATTGTTATGAATAGGAGCTCGCATACATTCTTTTCAATATGCATGACATCTAAGTAGTGACACAATAAGTTTGTCTCCTAATATGACAAGTCATGAAAGAAGATGCTCTTTTTTCTCCAATTAAAATATGTGTCATCTTTTTTTGATCGATGCTTCCTCTTCTTACCATCAATCAGATCATCTTTTCAAATTCAACACTGAAATCATCCAACTCTTTCAGTACATCGCTTCCAAACATCCGGCCAGGCGTCTTACCTTCTTCAACAGTGCTATTAAAGGAGCATGCATCCCTTATGTATGGATGATTTCGATGGAGAAAACGTTGATGCCCCATATAGCTAAAGCTTCTTCGATGTGTCAATCTTCTAGATCGGATGTTTGTTCCATAAATCGGGCATGCTAGCTCACCTTTGGTTCTCCAATCCGATATTAGCGCATAGGTTGGAAAGTGATTTATTGTCTATAAAAGCGCTGCGTGCATGGAGAATAACTCATTCAGCAAAGCATCAAAAGTTGAAATATCTTGAATGTTTCGTAACTATTTCAGCTCGGCAATAAAATGTTACAAATAAACATCAATATCATTACCTACCTCCATCAGTCCAGGGATGAGCACTGTCATGAAAGCAAAGAATTTTTTCATACACATCCACGATGGAAGATTATAAATATGAATAAATACTGACCATACACTATGGACGGTATTCATATGCTTGAATGGATTGAAACCGTCGTACGACAAGCCCAAACTCATATTACATATCTCTTGTGCGAAGTCAGGATGTAATTTATTAAACTTCTACCATGCCTCTCCATCGGCTGGATATTTTAATGCATCATTTTTTATTAGGTCCTCTTCATGCCATCTCATGTCCTTCAATGTCTTTATCGATATAAATAATTTTTATAGTCTCAGAATAAAAAAAAGTATCACATCAACTTTTGAGGTACACGAGTCGATGTATCATCTTTATTCTATTTTCATCTTAACACACCGTATCTCGTGCACTCATTTTGGTTGACATTCTCCTTTCAATAGAGCATGAAATTATTAGGACATGCATGTATCTTGGTATAAGTAAAGTTCGACTGTTCAATAATCTTCGATACCTCATAATTATTCTTCAAAATTTGTGCATCGTCTGAAATAATGTCCCTCAAAAGCTCTAGTATGTAGTTCACTCCATTATTACTGAATCCATTGGAGCATTTCGCATGATACAACCAGATTAAGAACTCTACCTTTGTCATCTTTTCACATCCAAGATATAATAAAACATTAGCATCCTCTATCAACTTGCGGATCTTCTCTCCATCCTCACTATTTTTCATTCTATCAACCACAGGATCAGGCAAGAACGTAGATGCACCGTTATTATAGCCAACAAATGAAAAAATATCATGAACCATTTATTCCACTCTCCCATCATGTTGATCGCCATAACCATGTTGGTTCCAATAAATTTCATAATCGATTTTAAAGCCATAAATAGTGAGGTGGTCATTGACATCTTGACGAGGTAGCCACGGCCCACCCATATACTTTTTACAAGGATATTGGATCAGTCCATGATTTTTAAATTTTTCTATAGTAAAATTAAGAAATTTTTGAAGTCCAGTCTCATATTCTAGCAAGAGCTTACTAAACTTTATCTATCCCTTATCCATTTTAAAAATGATGATACTGTAATTAAATCATGTGTGGAACTTAAATTATATACTAATGCATTATAAATAAATATGCATTATAAATAAAAAATATATCATAAATAGGGATTAAAATAAATATCATATATGAAATTCATATTAAATATCATTTTTAGATATGCAATAAATGCATCATATCACCAACTAATAGATAAAGATAGGTCCTATCCTATTCAAAAATTATATTAATTCTATAGGTTCATTCCAGTAATCAAACAATATATAATAGGAATCGAATAAAATTTTGGTAGTATTTTTTCTTAGTTTTTTCATGTAAGGAGAATAAAAATAAATACTATCCAAAATTTTATTCGAAATTCTTAGCATACCATTTGATTACTACAAGTACCTATAGAATTATTTATAATTTTCAAACTATCCAAATTAGACAATCAATTAATCATTGTACATAATTTTTTTATCCATACAATTACATATAAATATACGAATACCAGAGATTATGTACATTAATCAATTGATGGGTCTATCCTTAGCAATGCAATAAACAAAAGCAACAAGATATAAACATCCAAAAAATATTATGCAATAAATTATACAACATGAATTATATCCATAAATAATTAAGGATGAGCAACAAATAATTTTACTTTCTATTAGCGACCTCTCTTAGTGGCCGGCATGGCCTACGGCTATAGGCATGGCCCGAAATTTGCTGGTGGGGGTGAGGGTTCTCTTAGCAATCGACACAGCTCACGACCATCAACACGGTCTAGAATCCACCGGCAATGATTTTTTTATCAGCTGGCATGGCCTACAGTCGAGGGCATGGCCCCGAATCTACCGGTGGGGGTGAGAATTCTCTTAGCGATCGACATAGCTCATGGCCACCGACATGATCCAAAACCCATCAGCAATGATTTTCTTATCGATCAGCACAGTTCAAGGGCTATCCACGGCTATCGACATAGCATGATCCAAGACTATCACCACGGCACGATCCAGAACCCATGACATATAGATAATTATAATATTTATAATAAATATTTATAATATTTATTATAAATATTTTAAAAATTATTATAAATATTATAAATAATTAATAAATAATACTATAAAATTAAAAAAATTATACCTGTGGCTATGCAGAGAGGGTTGCATCGAAAGCTCCGAGGGTCACTGGTAACAATGCTAGAGGAAGATGACGACGCTATAGATAAGCTGTAAAATAAAAGTAAGATAGTGAGATAGAGAAGAGAGAAAGTGAAAGAGGAAAGAGAGAGAAAGAGGGGAGAGGGAGCGAGAGGAAGAGGTGGCCTGAGGGGTGCCATGATGGGGAGGCTGGGGGAGAGGGCGGCCCGGGGGTGGGAGTGGTGGGGTTGGGGGGTTGAGCAGGGAGGGGTGGGGGGCACTGAGAGGCAGGGGCAGTTGGGGATGGGGGCAGGGGGGAGGGTGCACAGTGATGGGGAGGGGGCGGCTCGGGAGATGGGGGTGGCGGTGCCGGGGGAGAGGGGTGCGCGGTGATGGGGAGGGGCGGCCCGGGAGGTGGGGCCGGGGGAGGAGGGTGCGTAGTGATGGGGAGGGGTGGCTCAGGAGGTAGGGGTGGTGGGGCCGGGGGAGGGGTGCGTGGTGATGGGGAGGGGTGGCCCGGGAGGTGGGGGTGGTGGGATCGGGGGAGGGGGGTGTGCGATGATGGGGAGGGACAGCCCGAAGGTGGGGGTGGGGGCGGCCCGGGAGGTGGGGGTGGCGGGGGTTGGGAGAATGATCGGAGAGGGGTGGGGAGGGGCCGAGAGCAGAGGGCGGCCGAGGATGGAGGTGCGAGCAGGAAGGAGGGGGCATCGAGAGGCGGGGGCAGTCGGAGGGGAAGGAGGGGTAGCACCGACTGAGGAAGGAGAGGGGTGGGGTCTCACCAGTGGTGAAGAGCAGGGAGGGAGGGAGAGAGAAAGAGCGCACGAGGAGAATCAATTTGGAAAATTTTAACCTAACCTAGGGCAGCGGTTTCTGAATCGCTACCATAGATTAAAAATTAATTTCTACTCTAAATATTATATAATTTAAAGATTTAATATCTATCTTTATCATTCATTATCTAAATAATTATTATTAGAGTATCGTCATAAAAGATCATCTCGATCCGATGGTCTTAGCTTTATCGATTAAAAAAAATTGATTTTGACGACCACGAACGATGATACGATGATTTGATAGATGGAGATCTTTGATTGATTTAAAAATCTACAACGATGATCTTGATGATATTTATAGTATACTATCAAAGTTTTACTTCAATTGAATATTGTTATCATGGTCATTTTAGTATGGAATAATTTTGGCCGTTAAATTAGAAACAAGCGATCAAAGGGCTAAACATCATCCGATTATGAGATAATTTTTTAATTAAATAATCTTTACTATAATTTTAATAATTTTATATAATGATAATCATAAAATTTTAATTATTTTTGTATGAACTATTCATGTTAAGCAGATATTACAAAAGCATGAGCATAACTACCAACAGAGTTTAAGAATGGTTATCAAGCGACGTATAGTTTTGTATCATTCATAGATCCATAAGTTAAATTTTATAATCATCATCATAAAAATGATTAAAATAGTAGCTAAGATCATTTATGAAAAAAATTATCTCATAATCGAACACCGTTTGGCCTTTTGATCGCTTGTTTCTCATTTAACGGTCGAAATCATCCCATACTAAATGACCATGATAATGACATCCGATTGAAGTAAAATTTTGATAGTATGCTATAAATATCATCGAGATTATCATTGCAGATTTTTAGATCGATCGAAGATCTTCATTTATCAGATCATCGCATCATCATTCGTGATCGTTAAAATTAATTTTTTCTAATCGATAAAGCTAGGGCCATCAAATTGAGGCGATCTTTTATGTGATACTCTAATGATAATTATTTAGATAATGAATGATGAATATGGATATTAAATTTTAAAATTATATAATATTTAGAGCAAAAATACTGATCTATGGCAGTGATTTATTGTAATCGCTGCCATAGGTTGGACCTATGGCCGCGGTTCTATATAACTACTGCTATAGGTCAGATCTATTATAGCAGTTCACTATACTACTACCACAGATTAGATCTATTATAGCAATTTTATAAAATCGCTGTCATAGAAGCTATTACAGTGGTTTCGAAAATCACTGCTATAGTATGTGCTGTCGTAGCTTTTTTTGTAGTAGTAATTTTCTCTCGGTTCAAGATGCCATAGATGGAGCCGTATGATGGCTCCATGGATCCAACTGATCATCTAAAGAGTTTCAAAACTCTCATGATGATCCAAGGAGCCTCCAACGCCCTTCTTTGCAAATACTTTCTGACAATCCTTTGGAAAGCTGTTCGAGCTTGGTATTCTGGGCTATAGCCGAAAAGCATTCATTTCTTTGAGCAACTTAAAGATTCGTTCGTGGCCCACTTCAGCACCAGTCAAAGAATGCCGTGAACATCTGACAGTCTTTTCTCCATCATTCAAAATGAAGGAGAGACACTGAAGAGTTTTGTGGTGCATTTCAATGCTGCCACACTTGAGGTGAAGAACCTCAGTGAAGACATGGCTGTGTTGGCTATGAAGAGAGGTCTGAGGGCATCTCGATTCACCTACTCCTTAGATAAGAACCACCCTCAGATCTATACTGAACTTTTGGAGCATGCGTACAAGCATATCCGCATGGATGAAGGCACTTCTGACTGGCGCCAAGCATAAGTAAAAGATCAGAAAAAGAAACAAAAGAAAGGTGGAGCATCTGCCGAATCAAGTCGGTAGCCTACTAATAAGAAAGCTTCACCACCTCGACGGAGTCTAAGACCAGATAGGTTTGGCCCAAAATACAATTCTTACACTCCATTGACCATCCCTCATGCACAAATCCTGATGGAATTCGAGGGAGTGGATTACCTCCGATACCCCCTATAGATGAAAGCACCATCAAGGAGCCATGATCGAAAAAAGTACTTTCAGTTCCATCGTGATTACAGTCATTGATACTAAACAGTGCATCCAGCTCAGGAATGAAATTGAAGCCCTAATCCTCCAAGAATTTCTTGGTAAATATCAGCATGATCCTCCGATTCAAGCTCCTACCAATCGACAATCTCAGCATCAACCTGAGAAGCTGAACAACAATCGGCCAATGATGGAAGTCATCAATATGATCTCCGAACGACCATGGGGTAGGGGGTACCTTCTGAAGAAGAATTGACTAAGAAACATCATGAAGATAATGTAATTTCTTTTTCGGATGATGATGTACGGAGAATTCAAACTCTCCATAATAATGCTATCATTGTATCAGCAACAATAGCAAATTATGATATAAAAAAATACTTATAGATAATGAAAGCTTGATCGATATATTTTTCTTCTCGATCTTCTTCCAAATACGACTATCGACTTAGAAAGATTTTGATGCCTCTAGTCGGTTTAACTGGAGATGCAATCAATATGGAAGGAGAAATTACTCTTTTTCTTACTATAGGGACCGAACCACAACAAAGCACAATTCTCACCACCTTCATGGTTGTCCGATTTCATTCAGCTTATAATGCCATACTCAGACGACCCGCACTTAATGCATTAAGGATGGTGGTATCGACCTTCCATCTACTTGTCCGATTCTCCATCCAGCAAGAAATTGGTGAAATGTGTGGAGGTCAATAGCTAGCATAACGATGCTTCATAATTTCCACCAAAGGAATAAAGTCGGAAGATCCTCTAATGATTGATAAACTCGATCAGAGAAAAAAATGAAAAAAGAGGTGAGCCGGCAGAATGACTTATGCCGATTCCCTTGCAGGAAGCAGACCCGACAAAAATTATCTCGATTGGATCCCAGCTATCCAATCAAGAATGGAGTCAGATAATAGATCTGCTACAAGCGAATGCCGATATATTTGCTTGATCCACAATTGACATGTCGGGCATTCCTCCAAAAATAATAACTCATCGATTGTATATCAATCCTAATGTCAAATCGATGAGACAAAAGAAAAGACCATTCACCCTAGAAAGACAAAAGGCCATTGATGAAAAGGTAGACAAGCTCCTCACTGTCGACTTCATCAGAAAAATACACTATCCTGACTGGTTAGCAAACATCGTGATGGTGAAAAAAGCTAATAAAAAATGATATATTTGCATCAACTACACCAACTTGAATGAAGCTTGCCTAAAGGTCGGCTTTTCTCTACTGAAGATCGATCAACTAGTTGATGCAATATCAGGACACTGACTCTTGACCTTCATGGACTCCTTCATAGGATACAATCAGATCCAAATGGTGCCAGAAGATGAAAAACATACGGCCTTCATGATCGACAAAGGTATTTACTGCTATAAAGTAATACCTTTTGGTTTAAAAAATGCCGGAGCAACTTATCAATGACTAGTCAACAAAGTATTTAAAGATCAAATTGGGCAAAATATGGAAGTCTACATCAATGACATGTTGGTGAAAAGTGTCCAAGCTGATGATCATGTTCAAGATCTAGAAGAAGCCTTCAACACACTTCGACGACATCGGATGAAATTAAATCCGACTAAGTGTGCTTTTGGCGTAACCACCAAAAAATTATTGGATTTCCTTGTATCACAGTGCAGAATTGAGGCTAACCCAAAAAAAAATAAAGATGATTATTTATATAAAGCATCCAACTTTCAAAAAAGAGATACAATAGTTGAATGGCAAAATCACTGCACCCAGTCGATTCATCTCAAAGTTGGCTGAGAGATGTTTACCTTTCTTCAAGGTTCTACGATAAGCAAAAGATTTTTCATGATCAGATAAATACCGATAATCCTTCGAAGATTTGAAAAAATACATGATGTCTCCACCTTGCAAAGCCAGAAGTCGAAGAGATGCTATATCTATATATAGCTACTTCAATAGAAGAGATCAGTTTGGTTCTTGTTCGGGAGGATGAAGGCCAAATTCAATGACCTATTTGTTATACAAGTAAGGTGCTTCATGATGCCAAAATCTGATATTCAAAGATGAAAAAATTGATCTACACTCTGATCATATCAACGCAACGACTCCGGCCATACTTTCAAGCTTATTTGGTCATAGTGTTAATCGACCAATCCTTGAAGGCAATTCTATACTGACTAGACACTTCTGACCGAATGGCAAAATAGGCAATCAAACTCAATGAGTTCGATATTCGATATCACCCCCGACCACCAATGAAGGCATAAGTCCTGGCCGACTTTGTCATCGAATGTACAGCAACTGATGACAAGCCAAAACATGAATCCGATGATAAATCAAAAATAGAAAAAGGTTATGAGACTGAAATTGATTCGACTTGAATACTTCATGTAGATGGAGCATCCAATGCTCAAGAAAGTAGACCCGGTCATATTCTCACCAACTTTGAAGGGACAATAACCGAATATGCTCTTCATTTTAACTTCAAAGCATCCAATAATCAAGCTGAATACGAAGCACTGTTAGCCGGCTTAAAAATTCCAAAGAAGCTCGACATAAGCAATTTGAAGATGTTCACGGACTCATAATTGATAATCGGACATGTCAAAGATGAATACAAAGCTCGTGATCCGACTATGGTAAAGTACCTTCAGAAAGTTAAGATCTTATATCTATATTTGGACACTTTGAGATCTCATACATTCCAAGAATGAAAAATGCTTGAGCCGATGCACTCTCTCGACTTGCAATGACTTTTTCTAACCAACTTGATCGAATGTTCATTGAATACCTTGAACAACCAAGTATCGACAAAGTCGAAGAGATTTTACAAATAAATGACGAACCCAACTGGATGGATCCGATCATTAAATATTTAATCGATGAAACTCTGCCCGATGATCCTTCAGAGGCCAAACGTCTTCGATGGTCTGCTTCACAATACATTCTGATGAATGAGTATTTATACAAAAGGTCATTTTTACTTTCTTTGCTCAAATGCCTAGGGCCAACTGATGCCGACTATGCTTTTCGAGAAGTTCATGAAGGTATCTACAGAAATTATTTGGGAGACAAGTCATTGGCCTACAAAGTGTTGCACCAAGGATACTATTAGCCGACCATGAAAAAAAATGCAGCGATCTTGTTCGGAGATGCGATCCATGTTAGAAGTATGCCAACATTCGACATCAACTGGCAAGCCAACTGACATTCATCATTGCACCATAGTCGTTCATACAATAGGAAATGGACATCATTGGTCCTTTTTCTCTGGCATCTGGTCAAAAAAAATTTTTGGTGGTCGTAGTGGATTACTTCATCAAATGGATAGAAGCCGAATTATTAGCGCAAATCACCAAAAGCAAGATGGATGATTTTGTTCAGAAGTTAATTATTTACCAATTTGGACTCCCACACACAACCATCACTGACAATGATCGATAGTTTGACAAGCAAAACTTCAAAGAGCTTTGTGCGAAGTTTCACATCATGTACAAACTGATGTCTGTCGGCCACCCTCAATCCAACGATGAAGCAGAAGTCATGAATTGGACAATCTTACACAAAATCAAAACTTGACTGAATGAAGCAAAGGACCTTTGGGTGGAAGAATTACACTCGGTCCTATGGACGTACTGAAGAACCCCCCACATTCCAATGGAAGAATCGCTGTTTAACCTGGCATATGGAACTGAAGCGATGATCCCGATGAAAATTGGTTTGCCATCAATGAGGGTCGAACATTATGCAGAACCAAGCAGCTCCAAATCATGAAAAGCCAATCTAGACTTGCTTTCTGAAGTTCGACAAGATGCTTAAATTTGAATGGCTGCATATCGATAGAGAGTCATCCGATATTATAATGCAAAGGTCAAGCCAAAGATGTTTCTTTCTAGAGATCTAATTCTCAGAAAAGCAGAAGTATCAAAATCTTTGGAGCAAGAAAAGCTATCTCCAAATTGGGAAGGATCTTATCAGATGACCGAAACTCTCCATTTGGATGCCTACCAACTGAGACTCTTGATGGGATGACTATTCCGCGAACATAGAATGCGGACAATCTTAAAATATATTACCAGTAAAATAATTCAAGTGTTGTAATGGGATGAAATAATTCGGATTCAACTTCTTTTCCATTCGTTCCATTCGATTGAAATTTCACTGACTTTGTACAACTTGCCAACTAAATAATCGAATGACTTAGTATCTTACCAACCAATGATCGGATGACTTAGCATTGTGCCAATTTAATATGGCTAAATAGAATGTTATGCTAATTCAACCAAAGTTGGATGGAAACTAATGCCCATATGATAGGAACAATATCGATTTGACTCCAGTCGGTCGAAGGATATTCGGCTTATCCCTGATTATTACCGACTCAACCATAATTGAGCAAAATCTTATTCCCATGTGATGGGAACAATACCGACTTGACTCCAGTCGGTCGAAGGATATTCAGCTTATCTCCGATTATCATCGACTCAACCATAGTTAAGCAAAATCTTATACCCACGTGATGGAAACAAATCCGACTTGACTCTAGTCAGTCAAAGGATATTCGACTTGCCTCCATTTATCAAATATAAAAGAATGTTGTGCCTAAAATCTAACCGACTAATATTCGGTCAGACGGCATACATATCGACTATTTAATTTGACATTTGGTAAGCAAACTACAAAAGAAAGAAATCCACCAGTACTTAGAAAATTTTCAACATTTAGAAGTTTTCAACATTCAACACAAAAAGGAGAAGGAAAATATACTTTGAAAACTTTCTATTTCATTCATTTAAAAGTTCTTAAAAATTTGGCTGAAGCTAGATTACAAATAGTGGGATCTATCCGACAATAGAAAGTAAAAAGCAATGCAAACTGATCAATGATCAGAATCATTTATAGCAATTGTGTTGACGACCGCCATCATCGATGCCACTTCTTCTTCAGTCAGAGGAGGCTATAGGATAGTCCCTTTAGAAGCTGGAGCAGGTTCTACACTCGAAGCTGCCTCCTCAATGGGAGCATCTGTAGTCGGGACTGTCTCTTCAATCGAAGCATCTGCAGTCGAACCGATTTCAATCGATTCATCCTCTTCATCGGTCCCTTCTCCGTCAATGCTAGAGAGGATGACATGGCTCAAATCCAGCTCCAGATATGTTCGATCGATTGCATCTCTACCATCTTCGCAATCGATCAAGTAGGCAAGATAGCTGGTTGCAAGAAGTTCCTCCTTGAAACTCTTCAAGGGCCTGCTCCTTCGCCTGACTCAAAGCTACTTTGATTGATGATAGTTCGGCTTCAGCAGACTTTCATTGATTTCGTTCCTCCTCGAGCTCTCGGGCATAGTTATCATGCTCCTTTCGAAGCTGACTGATGTTGTACCTCTTCTTTCGGTTCTGAGACTCTTGGATCTCTATGATCTATTTAGCCGACTCCTTATCGATGCGAGCTGACTCCAACTCGGACTGCATCACTCCAAGTTCAGAATGCGCTGAGTCAAGATCATTATTCGCTGACTCTAAGTCAGCATGTACCGACTCCAGCTCGCTCTTAAGTCGGGAGTTCTCTTCAAGTCTCTTCTCCCATACCTCCTGTTGAAAATTATATCCTAAAGCCAATCATCTAAATTATAGATGATTAAGCTAAATATAATTATACTTAAATTATTAATAAATAAAATTATTATTTTGACATTTTCATCATTTTGTGCATCTTCCTATAATGAGCTCTTCTGTGATGAATTTCTTAGGACTATTTAGACTCGACAAAGAAGGATTTATCGTTTAGTTCTTAAACCAATTTGCGATCAAATGATTCATTGTTATCCAGGACGACAACATATCGAGTATAGATCATTGCGTGCCATAAGTGTTGGTTATCCTCTTAACCAAGAAGTATGGAGATACTGTTATGGCATGCAAGTGAAGTGTAGGGGTATATTTTATTGAACGTGATACAACTACGGAACTCTCTACTGTCAAAAGTTGCTCACGAAGGATATGGGTATAAGTGTCCCTTAAATCTAAGATCACCATGATAACTTACAAGCAACTTACTGTACTTAGATATCAGACTACCTAAATTTCTAATTCAATGATGAAAGGCTACTGGATATAGTTAAGTACTTGGCTTGTCAGTGCATGAGTCAAGATGGGATTGACTCTCCAAGTGTTGGATCAAGTGCATCGTTGTATTTCAATTTAGCAAATTCTCGACTGGGATAGTCCATATGATGGATGCTAAATTTTGAAATATACTGTCGATGAATTTTTAGGGTTGGCAGTTAATCCTAGATCATCCTATGAGCATCGAGGTCAAGGGGATGATTATACGGTAATCATATTCCATAGGTTCATCATTGTTGCGTTGTGATTTTTCAACCTATCTGGATGTTAGGTACCATTGCTAGATGGTCACATCGATTGATATAGAAAATTAATTTCTGTGCTACCGACTTAGAATTCGAACCTATGGGGTCACACATATTAGGAGTTTCTATTTGATCTGATGGCTGATCTAGAGTTTCATTGGTCTGAGACTCTACGATCAAAAGTTCCACTGAACTAAAACTCTGTGATCAAGAGTTTTACTAGATTCGGACTCTGAGTCCTACTTATCTGGGACTCTCTGATCATAAGTTCTGATAACCTAGGACACTATGGTCAAGAGTTCCACTGGACTGAAACTCTATGACCAAGAGTCCTACTGGATTGAAACTCTGAGTCCTCATCTGAGATTCTAAGATCAAAAATTTTACTGGTTTAGAATTCTATGATCGTAAGTTCGATTCATCTAGGACACTGGATTCAAGAGTCCCACTGATTTAGGACTCTTCAAGAATTTCATGTTGATAGGACTCTATTGTCCAGTAATCCATCTGATTTAAACTCAGATATTTTTGAAGAATTAATTAGCAATTTGATTGCTGATTAACTTAATTTGATTGAGCGATGAGAATTCAATCAAGTCTGATTGAATTTGATTCAATTGAATTTGATCCGATTAGGTCATGAGATGATATAATCACTATGAAAGTTTTGACCCTGATTTGATCAGGACCTGAATCTAATTAATTTTTAATTTGATTAAAATTTTATTGAATTAGACTAAGTCTAATTTAATTAGGTTTAATCTGATCTAATTGGATCAAGATTAATTGGTTTGTTTAAAATCAATTAGGACCAAGTCAAATGAAGTTTGAATTCAAATTCTCCCATGCACCCACCATTTTTTACTTTTTCACTCTGCTTCCCATGCCCTCCCTTTTATTTATCGAATATTTTTTGGAGAAATAAAAATGTACACACATAGAAGGAGAGTTCTTCTGCATGTTAAATACAAGGGAGGGGGCGTTGGATAAGGATAAGAGGCTCATTTGATTTTTAAAATTAAGTGAGTGGTTAAAACCTCTCAACCACTCAACTCTTATCATTTTTTATATATTTTTCTTATGGTATTCATGTCAATAAATTATGAGAATTTTTATGCATGCACAAGAAATGGTTAGCATTATGTGGTAAAAATTTTAGAGTGATTGGACATTAGTTTTGGATGAAAAAAATCTTGGAGTGAAGGTGAATAGGGTCCTACAACACTTTACTTTTTCCTCATGCCTCTCTTCTCTTATGATTTTCATCTCTAAGGATACCCTATTTTAGATATGATATAAATAAGGATTATAGATCTGAAAGTTATCTTTTCATGAAAACTTATTTCATGGAAAAACTCCACACAGAGAGGGCGTGATAGAATTTTTAGTGTATCAAAGTTTTTGGGCCGAGTGAAATCCTAGATTTGGCAATCTGGGTTCGGGTGGAGAGATCGAGTGCTGTGAGCATCGGATCGCTACTAAATTTGAAACACATCTTCATCATCCTCCAATATTTATGTTCTAATTTTTTAAAATATCTAAAAAATCAAAAAGTATATGATCGATTGGATCGATCATGATCAGTCATCGAAGGCCCCGACAAGGAGCTAGCACTCCAATGGGGCTAATCGAGATCAGGAGCTTCGTGTGGACCAACTATAGAGGTTGGACATATATGCGGCTATGACATAATATTAGAATATTATTCGATGGACTTAGATTATGGTGATCAGCTACCCACGAAAAGATATAGAGTTCTGAACTCATATCGGTCAGCAAATCTGATTTGCTGATCGACAGCATTTAAATTCCATATTACATATTAGCATGCCTAGATCCTATTTAGGGTTATTTGATATGATCAATAGCATGTTTTAAATTAATGTTAGATTAATTTAGCTTCTATTGTTAAATAATTCAAAAAAAGTTTTTGAATTGCATGCTATAAACCCTAATCGGTTCTCCAACACCTCCATCTCCTTCATTTTATCAGTGGCAACTTGAAGACATTGAAGAGTGGCATTTTTCTCTGCGGCAATTACCTTTGCCTGGTCACACCACCCTTGGAGGATGTTGGTCGTGCATTTCTTTATCTAATGCCATCACATCATGGGCCACCTGAATAAAAAAGAGAAAATGAATGAATACATGAAAGTAAAACTACCAACTTACCCTAATGAGAGAAGTATAAAAAGGGGGAAAACTACCGACTTACCCTAATGAGAGAAGTATAGAAAGATAAAAACATCTCGGCAATCGTCCGACTCTTTCGGGACCGCTTGTCAGTCGAAAGAAGCATCGCCTCAACCAGCAGCTTCGCTAGCACCGAATTTGTTAGCGCCGACTCATTAATTGGAATTGAAATATTGATAGAATATGCCAACCCACTCTGAGTCCCACTTGTGGTGGCAGATGCATGGGCCTTTCCCTGCCGTTGATTTGTCAGTCGCTCGAATGCATCCGACATCCATTCAAGTGTCAATGACGTTGAAGATGCTGCTAGTCACTATTCCTCTAAACCAACTTCGGGCATTAATGGTGCTCGAGATATGACCAGCTCGATGGGTGCTGCTGGAGCATCGATGACTATCACGTCATTGTCTTGTTCTTCAACAACTGACAGAACTCTTGTCGACATATCTGGAGGTGGTGCCGGAGCCGATGCACTTGTGCTGGAGCTAAGGCCGCCAACACAACGACTGCTTCCCCAGCCGTGGTGGGAACTTCGATCGATGGAGCATTGGTCGGATCTACTGTGACCGATAAAAGGTCGATCGATTGTGCTGCTACTGTCGAAGATACATCGAATCTCTTCTTTTTTGTCGCTCTAGACGATCCTTCATCGGCAACCGACTTTTGTTTGCTCGCATATCAACGAATATCGACTGTCGAAAGAGAAGGAGGATGCATTGCTGCAAACAAAAATGAAAGTCAGTTAGAATTGAAAATAGATGAAGATATGTCAGATTAAAATGAAATTGTAATCGATAAGTTGGGTCATACCAGCAGTTGGCACTGGACCAAGATCGGCTTTGTATAACGTGTGATCGATTAGCAAATATTTTTGCACTGAGATTTTCATGTTCTTCAACTTTAGAAAGTCCTCCCGATCAACCGGATCGATCTGATTGTTGTCATTTGGGCTGGTGTTTGGAGTTCCCCATATGAAAGAAAAACCTCAAGGAAGAGAGGAAGATACGAAGAAGAATTGAGTCTTCTGATCATAGATGGACAATAAAAGATCGAAAATAAAAAAAAGCCCCTTCCTCGGGGTGAACATCCACCAACCATCGATCTTGGGATGAGGACGAAGAGTGAAAAAGGGACGAAACAAAGACAATTGAGGAGTGGTCGGGATGAAATGATAAAGAAGGGCGAAAGAAACCAAAAGCCGAATGGAGTTTGGCGCAAGTTGCTTCGGACAAACTCGATAATAATCCAGATATTTTGAATGAACTCCGAGATTGAAAATTAGAAGCCCAACCTAAGATTTTCTATATAAAAAGCCAGCTGACCCATCGATGGAGAAGAAATCGGACTGTTCGGATTAGGGGTGAAAAACTGAAATTGCTCCAGAATTTGGTACCGTTCCTGGAGCTAATCGACAACAGAATCCAATAGCAAAGAACTCTCTGCTGCCAGACTGATGGAAAGATAGTTACTGGATCAGACGGTCGGCCACTACCACCTGTAGTTCTACCCCTACCTCTACCAACCATAACAAGACTCTAAAGAGGCAAAGAAAAGGGATGAAAAAGAAACCTAACCTAAAGAACAAGAAGAAGACTTGGAAGAATAGTGAAGGCAAGAAATGAAGAAAGAGCTCCAAAGCACCGACGGAAGACAAAGTCATGATAAAAACTTAAGAAAGGTAACAGTGGTTCCCTATATATAGGAATCACAGATAGCCAGGATTACTTCGGTAAAAATGAAGCCGGATGGATTCTTAACACCTGGCAGAATTTGGATTCTCAAATGTTCAGACTTTTCGACACACCATCGCTCAGATTAAGCCATGACATCATAATCCGTGGGAACAACCGATGATCAATGGTTGCATGACACATGGCACCATCAGATTGAACAGCCAGATTGATAAGTTGTCAAATCATCTTTTCGACTAATCATACCAATGATGACAGCACAATCATCGAAATAATAAAACAATAAAAATTCATTTCGCTAAACGTGCTAATAATTACTGCACGATCATCGGAGTAAGTAGGTGTCCCCTCGATTCATGGGATAATCATTAATGCCAAAAGATGAATAGCCACCAAATCAAAACTCGAGATGCATTGATGAAGACTCTCGTCGTTCAAAATGCCGGTCCACGTGACAAACTACATGCTTCCACTACTTTAAACTCAAGAGTGGGGGGCAACTGTTTGGTTCATTAACCTGACATCTTGATTTGGCCTCCGAGCGACGAGCTATATAGTAAGCTTTCACCGACTAACTAACAATTGGTATCATCGACTGAACAACGACTATAACAAATTTTCGAATGATGGCAGATGACGATAAGTCGAGCAGATAATCCTTCTATCGACTATCTATCGATTTGGTGCCCGACACACAATGGATGCGTACGGATGATCGACTGTTAATTGGCCAACCGACCAACAATCAATCCTCTTCAACTGATAGGCTTACTGTCTTTCGACCATTAATCGGCTAATGCTACAATTGGCCGACTGTCAATCAACCAGTAGATCAACAATCAACCTTCAACCAATCATCAATAGACTCACCACCAATGGTTCACCGTCTTTTGACTATCAATATCAACCGATTATTGGTCCGTAACCCCCAACCAATTCTCCAAACAGAATGGCTCCAAGAATGGACAATCGCTGATTAATTGAATTATCAGTGAGATGCTGATATATGATCAGTATAATCGACATATATAATCGACATGGCCTATATTCTCAGCGCAAAATACGCTTAACGACTTCTCCATGAATACATGATGAGCATTAACTGCTCATTTAATACCAGAATAAATAGGATCCCACGACGTTTAACTATTACAGACAGTTACTACTACATTCTCCTATAAAAGGAAGAGGTAAATCGAGCATTGGGATAAGAAAATTCTGGGCTATACTCTACCTAATTCTTTACTAATCATCCTGTTCATCAATCCTCCATTAACTTAAGCATCAAAGGATCCCCACCGAAAATATTTTCGTTCAGAGTGGACTTTTTTTTGTAGGTATCCTTCAGTGGCGGCAGGCGAATTAGAGGATTGGCTGCAACACATCCAAATATTTTTTCTAAGCAAAACAGTAAGGATCCACTTATCACTTACATTGATAAAAGCTTCGAAAGAAAAGTTTCAGCACACAGCAAATATAGAGAGGTTTCTATGATAATGTTGCTTAAGCAATTCTCAATTACAACACATCAATCTTTTGAAGTCCTAGATAACGAGACCATTTAAATGGCTTCCAAGCATTTTTATTTATCCATATTTCTACTAATCTTTCATGCATGATGCATCGCAGAACCATCAAGTCAACCTGAATCACATGAGGGGGAAGCATTACAACTTTTCAACTGCTTACATGCATCCTCGGTTTCTCTTGGACTTTGACTTAGCAGAACTTGTTGTTGTAACCATGTAAATCCAATCACATAGCCTGTCAATGAATCGGATATAAGCAAACCTCACGCTCTTTTTGAGCATCACTGCACCAAGAAAACCCCAGAAGCCAACCACAAATCCCGGACTCAAGCTAACATAGAACCATATCATTTCTGAATCATTTTCATTTTCATCCTGTTTTTCTTCTCTTCCATGAACCGTTGGGCCACCTGCTGGTTCATCGCCGGGGCATTTTTCTGGCAGCGGCTGTCCACAAAGATACCGATTGCCAATGTAGATGGATGGATCATTAAAAGTGTCAAGTTGGCCAACATATGGAATTTTTCCTGACAGATTGTTGTGGGACAAGTTCAGATGCTCCAAAAAATTCAGATTTGAGATGCTTGTAGGAATTGTGCTGGATAGGTTGTTCATCGACAGATCAAGTGACTCCAACTGCCCCATGGCACCAATATTTTTTGGAATATTTCCTGTCAAATGATTCCCTGATAAGTTCCAGGAATGCAGCCCACGAAGGTTTGTAAACTCTTCAGGAATCCATCCAGAAATATTGTTGTTTGACAGGTCAATGCTTGCCATTAGTAAGAGTACGGTAGTGAATGTAAGTTCTCGACCTTTCACGGTTATCAGGAGATTCTCAGTATAATAGGAGGACAGATATTCAGCAAGAAAAGGTTCGCTCCCATTTGGTACCACGGTCATGGCTCTGAAATTACCAAATGATGGTGGCAAAGTTCCAGAAAGATTGTTGTCAGCAAGATCCAACACTCGAAGGGAAGCAAGGAGTGATAGGTTCGTAGGAATATTACCATCCAACATATTTGATCGCAAACGGAGAACCTTTAATGATGAGAGACTCTCTCCAATCCATTCAGGTATGCCACCTGACAACTTATTATTGCCAAGGTCAAGAGTAATCAATTGTCTGCACTGTTGCAAGGACAAAGGAATTTTACCAGATAGGTTGTTGTTTCTCAAATGCAGCAAGTTGAGTTGACTGAGAGATCCCATTGAGCTAGGAATGCCTCCTGACAATTTGTTATCTGAGAAATCAATGACACTCAAAACTGATGAATTGTTCCAACAATCAGGCAGAACTCCTGATAAATCATTATTAGCGAGATGGAGAACTTCCAATCGATTTGCCTGACAAAATGCCGATGGAATGCCGCCACTGATCCTATTATGTGCAAGAAGCAGAATGTTCGGAAGGAAAACACTACCAGCCAAGCTCGGGGGAATAGGTCCAGAGAATAAATTGTTTGATAGATCCATTGATCCTCTGATTTCAGCAGAAAAATTCTTGTTGTACAGGCAATCCAAGGAGCTAGGTAGCTTTCCTTTTATTTGATTATGAGAAACATTAAAATGGTCGCCAAATGGGCACATGTCCAAAAACCAATCAGGGAAATTTTCTAATATTCCTGCATTAGATATGTCCAGTGTCCACAAATTAGTTTGGTTCCAAAGCCATGGAGGGAATTTGGGCCCCAGTTGACAAGATCCCATTATGATTTCTCTTGCTTTAAATGGAGGAAGCCAATCTTGACTTACATTCATCATCAATGAGTTATAGGAGAGATCCAAAGTAAACAATCCTGTGAGGTTGGCAAAGTGGGCTTCAGTCAGTGCACCTGACAAGGAATTTGATGAGATATCCAGTCCAGATAGGGCAGATAACTTTCCCAATGATGCAGGAATTGAACCGTTTAATGAATTAAAAGCAAGATTAAGATATTCTAAACTTTGGAGTTTCCCTATCTGACTAGGCAAAGGACCACTAAGATTGTTGTCATGCAAATCAATAAATTGCAATCTCTTAGTACTGCATCTTGGAAAACCTTCCATGAATCCTGTAATATATCCACTTATATTGTTCTTAGAAGCATCAAAGGATGACAGGTTGCAGAGATGACCCACTGTTATAGGTATCACTCCAGCTATAGCGTTGTTATACAGAAGTAACTCATCCAAGTGATCAAGATTTCCGATCGTCTTTGGTATCTGCCCGTTGATAACATTGTTTGATAAATCTAATGTATGCAACTCACTGAGATTCCCTATGGTTCCTGGTATCTCTCCACTAATTTGATTGTCAGCCAACGATAAAATCTGCAACTTGGTGAGCCTCCCAATGGTCTTTGGTATTTCACCTCTGATATTATAATTAGAGCTAAGGTCCAAGTACTCCAAGCTTTCGAGATTCCCCATCGTTTCGGGTATACCCCCACTGATTTTGTTGTCTAACAAATCTATTGACCGCAAGTTCTTGAGATTCCCGATGGCAAGTGGTATATTGCCATGGAATTGATTATAGCCAAGATCAAGATGTTCAAGACTGCTAAGATTGAACAGCCAATCGGGTATGCCTTGTGCAATGCTATTAGAAGAGAGATCAAGTATAGTAAGAGAAGTGAAATTAACATGGGGCAGTGTAGAGGAAAGGCCAGAAAGCGTGGCACCAGATAGAAACAGGATGGAAAGAGAAGGGAGCATATTGATCACATGAATCCAATTGGAAGCTTTTGAGAGGTCGACAGAACTCATGTCAAGATAACGCAAGGAACGGATCTGGGCTAACCAGCCAAGGTTATCAACATCTAATAAGTACAGATGGTTGAGATCGAGATACAGTAAGTTCGAGAGGTTCCCGAGTTGGTGAGGAATTGTTCCACCAAACCCAGCTTGTGAGAGGTTTAGATACTCCAAGTTGGCAAGAGATCCAATGAAGTCGGGGATCGGGGCACCACGAAAATTGTTCATGCTCAAATCCAAATAATTCAAATGCCTCAAGTGAAGTAGTGAAGGACTTACCACACTTTTATTAGGACCACGTTCCTCAAAAGGCTCTTCAACATCATATGGATAAGGGTAGTGGAGGTCAAGCTTTACGACATGTCTGGTCGTGGTGTCGCATTGAACTCCACTCCATCTGCAGCAGTCTTTTCCATTCCAAGAGAGCCATCTGTGGGCATCATAGATGCCCTTTCGTATGCTGAGAAGAGCCTTCCTTTCCTTCTCTATGCAGCTTCCTGACCTGGAACCATTTCCACTGAAACAGAGGCATAGTTGTACAGATCCAAAGGAAAGAAGGAACCCAATCCAGATGACATAAGCAAGAGGAATGGAAGTATTGGTTGAAGCCATGAGATCTCCCTATGCGAAGGGTCAAGCAAAGGTGGGACTGCTTGTTTAGAGAACCAAGTTCAGAATGAGATTCATTCAGGGATCCTAGGTCATGTAAATTATGACTCGCCGATTAGTGGACTGAAAACCTCGGTGATGGAAGAATAGTTCACCAATGGTTACCAATGAAGCCGAGCTGTGGCGATAAGAATCCAGGTTCCCATATAGCTGCCAAAAGAATTGACCAACATCGAGAATAAAAGACAAATAAGGTATTCTCAAGTCAATGCCACTGCTAGTGGGTCCTCCTTTAGAAATGTACTTGCGGACAAGAATGTTCCCCATGCCGTAGGGAAGAAGTCGGCTGATCGACCGAAGTTTTGGGTACGGTGAAGAAGCCGACAGGTCTAGATGCCGTGTCGGTCTTCTTGAATTTAGTTTGCCTAGAAATTAAAAATTATTTGAAAGAGTCATTTAATAAATTCAAAATTAAATTATATCACAAGGTCTGAAAATTTATTACGTTGACTTGACCATGCCGTGTTAGAGTCACGCAAGAACAGACGGGATACTTATAAACTATTTTGCCTCCCTCGTACACCGAAACAAAAGTTTTTCTCCTCGATGGTGGTTGAGTACCATGAAAGATTTTGGACGAGTTGATCTTGATAAAAATTATAAGAAATAAGGTTTATGAAAACTCTTCTTAACAATAATAAAAAAAAGATGGTACACAAGCTAATAATAAATATGTTAACTATGTCAAGATTGCAGCTTTCTTTACTTGACCCCATAGAGATAAGTGAATGATCACGAGCTATTCTGGGCCATCCAAACATAACACTCTTCTCCATTGTCCTGCATACGGGTTGGCACCACCTAAAATGTTTCGATTCAGAGATAGGGATGGTCAGGGTTTGGGTTGTATCTTTCGTATGAAAAAAAAATCTAATATTTAGGAATGGATTGTATTTTCATGGGATGGTATATTGATCTCTAGCCGATTATGATTATTTTGTTCTATCCTATTTTTTTTTTTTAAAAAAAAGTATAATATCTCGCTCATCTTTAACACTAAAGTTTGGATTTTAGGAATGATAAATTAGAATGGGAATCGAATATAGAATGGGCAGACCCATCCACCCACCCACACATACAATTATTAATGGTCTTTGTTTTATTTAATTTTGTTTTTAATAATATTTAAGTTTTTTATTTTATTTTCATATTTTTATTTGATTATAATGATCTATAATTTTCCTACGTTATTTGTTTTTAATCTTCTATATTTACGGCTTGATGTTTTTCTTTCTATCTGAAACTTTATTATTTTAATTTTATTTAGTTATACTTTTCATCATTCTTAATCTAATATCTAATTCATATTATATGTTAACATATTCTCTTTTGCATGTAGATTTTACCAAGACAAGTTATACTTCTTATTTTAGTTAATTTTCTATTATTTACTAAGTGTAGTTTTTATTTTTTTCAATACCATTAATAATTTATTTTTTAATAAATTGCTTTATTTAACATGCATTGTACAATGTTCATTTATCAATATATTATATAAAACAAATTTATGTAAAACAAAAAAAAAATATAAAACAAATTTATAAATCGTAATTGACATAAACAATAAGTGTTACTTGATAATTTTTATTATTTCTAATAAAATATCAATTTTTATTTATATATTAATTATTATATTTATTTTTATTTTATACCATAATTATCGATGAATAATTCATATCGAATATCATAAAAATTTAGGATCTTATCTAAAATGGCTAGTTGGAAGGTATTATTTAGATACATTGGCTATGTATAAGCATATAAAATTTATTCAATGTATAACTAATGAAGGACTAAATATATGTCCATATGGAGCCTCATATGCTCTATCCATTGAAGCTCTTGCATCCTTTCCAAGCTAAAGATCTAAATCTAATTATAAACATCATGATCGATTCATGACCAGCCTAAAATACCTCATGCTGTGGTGGACTATGAAACACTACAAAATGGGGTGTTTGGAGCCGACGACAAGTTAATTATGATATTTGTAATTAGATTTGAACCTTTAGCATGATGAAGACTAAAATTTAAATAGAGAAAATGTGTAAAGATCTTTGCAAACATGTTTTAGTCTTCTATCGGCTATTTATTTATCGAATAGATTTTGGCTATTTATATACATATAGCAAAGTAATTCAAGTAATATATTCCTGCTAGCTTTTTTAGGTGGCATCTTAGATTGTTGCAAATGACCATGGTATCCATGGACTCTGTTTATCTAGTAGCATAAATTTTCCAAGGATCACGATCAGCCAAGAACAATTTGTGGTGGGAGTGGTTGGAAAAAGGGAAAATTGCGACAGTCCACGTTGCCAACTACATAAATCAAGCAATCTACGGTAAGATTTGCTTCATCCAACACAGGAGAGAGTGCCCCACTGTCAATTTTTATCTCCAACAGCATCAGAGCTGGAGGACCTTGAGCTGCCGTGATTGTTGCTGTCGATATGAAACTGCTATTATTGTCATAATTGCCTTAATTTGAATGACTGCTCTTTTTATCCTTGTCCACTGCTACTTTATTGGATTATCTTACTCGAGGAGACGGAAGGGTGTCGCTGGGCTGGTGATGATGCATGGCAAGAAGAGACCGAGACCAACATCGATTGCTAGGCGTTGATTGAACATGATGCCGCAACGGGATAGAGTGGGTAGAGGACAAAAAAGAGAAAGGAATTTTTTTTTAAAAAAAATATTAATCAAGTTGCCGATGTGGCTAGGTCGCGGCAGCATATATGATATCAGTAACCATGCTCGTATGTACTGTGGGGATGCATGCCCTACTTGACACCAAACATCAATTGTGGTATGAGTGGGTCGAACCCATCACTCACCCAACCATGGAAGGTCCGACCACAAGTCCCACTACCGTAATCCTAGAGTGGATGGGTTGGTTTGGCCTCCCCATTCTACACAGCTAACCAAATGCTGTTAGCATTTACGTCACCAATAGCCACTAAAGAAGTGCATTTCGAGTTGGCTTTGTTACCATGAACTGATTGTATGAGTCTTTCGTATATGCTGTCTGGTTCGGACTGTTTCAGGATGTTCCTTCCTTTGGTTTTTTTACCCAAAAGAGAAAAAAGAACCACTTTGAAATGAGGCAACCTAGGACCCAATATCGTTGCCATGTTCAATGGTACATTTATCCCAAGACTTGGTTTAGGTCATGCAAGTTTTGATTCCAGCTCCCAACCGCAATGTTTCAATATATATACCCAACTATTATCATATAATGAGCTGTAGCTCTAAAATTTATCCCTGCCAAATAGTATTCAATCCTTCAAAAATCCAGGTTTTTTTTGGTAAATTTACAAACTCAAACTGCACTGTTCCCGATCCAGACTATATCCAGCTAGTACCTGAATCCCTGATAGTTAATGGGTTGGGTCCACTTTGCTTCTATGATATTTGCATCTTCTTTTAAATGAAAGGGTTCTGAATTCTGCTAATTAGCCATGAAAATATCATGATAAAGTCTCACAAGAATTATCTCATCATTAATAAGTTACACAACTTATGGTCTAAAAATAAGCAAAAGTTCTACAAATGCTATCATTCATTATAATGGACCTCATTGAAATCCTTATTTACTGTTTTATCTTTTGTTGAAAACTGTTTAAGTAGTGATATAGATCATGATATATTATTAGTTATGAATAACACGAAGGTAACGTAGCTACTGATTCCAACGACTATTCACCATAATAGAAAATATTTTTATTATCATTAAATTAGTAACTATTGACCTTTGTAACAGCCGTCATGACAATACGCTGCTCTATTTTTTTTTTTTCCCTCAAAAAACAATTGTGATACTGTTTCAAATCACCAAATGAAGAGATGCAACCGGTTAAGAAGTTGTTATACATACATCATGAAACCACAGAAAAATGCTGATGACATAAATAAAATAGGCTAACAATTTATCCTAGAGAGAAGTGTACCAAAATTAATTACAAAAATATAATATGCTGATACCCTAGCCCTAGTGATCTTAAACATTATCATGACCATTAAAACATTATAAATCCAGTCATAATGATGCAACTTGGGTTGGGTTCGGTCCAAACCGGTGTTGTCCAACATGCTAATCAGGTAGGCTAAATTGAGATTTGATAAACTTGGTTTGGGTTGTACTCAAAAATCCCAACTCGATCTCAAGTAGGATTTGGTTAAGTTAACCTTCAACCTAATTCGGTCTTCATCCAACTCAAATCCGACTAAAAGTAACCCAACTTAATCCAACCTGATATTTAAACAAATAACTCATATTTTTATATGTCATATAGACTACCTATATGTATATATACTTGTATACTCTATCTCATTAATTTATGTGCAAGTATATCATTAAAATTTATGAATGATTGAGATCTCAATTCAACCATTATTAATTTAAGAAAGATATTCATATATTTCTCCTATCTCAGAATTCCTATTCAATGTAATTTAATCCAATTAATATAGCTTAATTCAACTTGGTCCGACTTATCTTACTCGAAATAGGTAATCCAATTCTACTCAAATTTGGATTTATGATAAAATTTATTTTGGTTGGTATATAAAAGTTTTAAGTCAAGGCCGAATTAGATTGTATTAAAGGTAAAAATGAAATGGATAATGTTGGTGCAGAAATCCGTCGCCGCCGGAGGTCGCCGGAATCGAGGCCGCTGGACGCCGCCGGGGACCTGCAAAACGAAGTCCCGTCCGGAACCGGTGGGGTGGTGGCTCCGGCAGGACCCTCCGACGGTCAAGTTAGTTTCCGGCCAACAGTAATGGAGTGCTCGGAATGAGTTTCGGAGCTTAGAGATATGGAGGAAAGCTTAGAAGGTTGAGGGTTCAGAGAGCTTAGCCTTAGTATGTCGGGAGGGGTCCTTTTATAGCGGAGTTTAGTTGATGGTGACGGCTGTGCCGTCTGGCGGAGAGTCGTCGGGCAGCATGGAGTTCGGTACGGAGAGGACGGCGTCGTCCGGTGGATCGTGGGAGCCATACTGGCAAGTCGTGGGCCGCCTGGAGTCCGGTACGGAGAGGACGGCGTCGTCCGGTGGATCGTGGGAGCCATACTGGCAGGTCGTGGGCCGCCTGGAGTCCGATACGGAGAGGACGGCGTCATCCGGTGGATCGTGGGAGCCATACTGGCGAGTCGCGGGCCGCCTGGAGTCTGGTACGGAGAGGAAGGCGCCGTCCGGTGGATCGTGGGAGCCATACTGGCGAGTCGCGGGCCGCCTGAAGCCCGGTACGGAGAGGAAGGCGCCGTCCAGCCTCGCTGTAGGCGACAGTTCGTCCGGAGGAGTTCGGACTTGTAACAGGTTTCGGCCGAAGGGGAAACCCGGGAGGAGCTCGGCTGGCTGAAGGGTCGGCCATCTGTAGAGTTCGGCCGAGGGACGATTGCTGAGGAGTTCGCCCGCCTGGAGTCGGTCCGAAGGAGTTCGGCAGCTTGGGCTCGCCTGGAGTCGGTCCGAAGGAGTTCGGCCGCTTGGGCTCGCCTGGAGTCTGTCCGAAGGAGTTCGGCAGCTCGGGCTCGCCTGGAGTCTGTCCGAAGGAGTTCGGTAGCTCGGGCTCGCCTGGAGTCGGTCCGAAGGAGTTCGGCCGCTTGAGCTCGCCTGGAGTCTGTCCGAAGGAGTTCGGCAGCTTGGGCTCGCCTGGAGTCGGTCCGAAGGAGTTCGGCCGCTTGGGCTCGCCTGGAGTCGGTCCGAAGGAGTTCGGCCGCTTGGGCTCGCCTGGAGTCTGTCCGAAGGTGTTCGGCCGCTTGGGCTCTTCAGCGGCTATTGGTTACATTGGGCTGAGTGTCGGGCCGGGCTTCGGCAGGAGCGGGATTTATCCCCAACAATAGTCCCCCCACTCCCGAGTTCAAAAATTGAAGGAAGGGAGTACCAAAACAGGCGACTGCCGAAGTCTTCTTCCAGGCTCCGCATTTGTTGCAGCTGAAGCTCGGGGGAGGTCTCATCTCCAGCCGGTATTGACGCTGAAGTTGAAGCTGAGGTCCGAAGGAGACCCCGTCTTCTGCAGTGAAGCTTGCCGTAGACTCAGGGGCTCGGCCTTGGACCTTGCCCACGTTAGGACGAGGTTCTCCTCTTGTTCCCGACGGGCTGTGGGGGCACATGGGGACCGTCGTTCTCGCCTCTCCCCCCATCCCATCCTTGGTGGACGGGGCCTTCGACTTTGCTCACGCTAGGACGAGGTTCTCCTCCTGTTCCTAGCCGGCTGTGGGGGCACATGAGGACCGTCGTCCTCGCTTTCTCCCCCATCCCGTCCTTTGTGGACGGGAGCCTTCGACTTTGCTCACGCTAGGACGAGGTTCTCCTCATATTCCTAGCCGACTGTGGGGGCACATGAGGACCGTCGTCCTCGCTTCTCCCCCCATCCCGTCCTTTGTGGACGGGGCCTTCGACTTTGCTCACGCTAGGACGAGGTTCTCCTCCTGTTCCCTAGCCGGCTGTGGGGGCACATGGGGACCGTCGTCCTCGCTTCTCCCCCCATCCCGTCCTTTGTGGACGGGGCCTTCGACTTTGCTCACGCTAGGACGAGGTTCTCCTCCTGTTCCTAGCCGGCTGTGGGGGCACATGAGGACCGTCGTCCTCGCTTCTCCCCCCATCCCGTCCTTTGTGGACGGGGCCTTCGACTTTGCTCACGCTAGGACGAGGTTCTCCTCCTGTTCCTAGCCGGCTGTGGGGGCACATGAGGACCGTCGTCCTCGCTTCTCCCCCCATCCCGTCCTTTGTGGACGGGGCCTTCGACTTTGCTCACGCTAGGACGAGGTTCTCCTCCTGTTCCTAGCCGGCTGTGGGGGCACATGAGGACCGTCGTCCTCGCTTCTCCCCCCATCCCGTCCTTTGTGGACGGGGCCTTCGACTTTGCTCACGCTAGGACGAGGTTCTCCTCCTGTTCCTAGCCGGCTGTGGGGGCACATGAGGACCGTCGTCCTCGCTTCTCCCCCCATCCCGTCCTTTGTGGACGGGGCCTTCGACTTTGCTCACGCTAGGACGAGGTTCTCCTTCCTGTTCCTAGCCGGCTGTGGGGGCACATCCGGACCGTCGTCCCGAGCTTCTCCCCCCATCCCGTCCTTCGCGAACGGGGCCTTCGACTTTGCTCACGTGCTAGGACGAGGTTCTCCTCCTGTTCCTAGCCGGCTGTGGGGGCGCACCCGGACTGTCGTCCGAGCTTCTCCCCCCATCCCGTCCTTCACGAACGGGGCCTTCGACTTTGCCCGTGTTAGGACGAGGTTCTCCTCCTGTTCCTAGCGGGACATTTTCGCTCGCTTTTTTCCCAGTGACCCTGAAACGATAGCGTCGAGCAACGGGGTTTTATTGAGGGAAACTACTGGTAGTACATTCTCAGGTTTTCTGAGTTCCAGGGTCGGAGAAGCGCTAGTCCTCCGAGCTCCTTTAGGCGATAGGTTCCAGGTCGGATGACCTCTACCACTTCGTACGGACCTTCCCAATTTGGGACGAGCTTCCCTTGACTCTGGGGCTGAGAGACGGCTGCTCGTCGGAGCACCAAGTCCCCAGCTCTGAACGCCTTGCCTTTGACTCTAGAATTGTAATACCGAGCCACCTTCCATTGGTAAGTGGCCATCCGGATGCGGGCTGCCTCCCTCTTTTCTTCTAGAAGGTCGAGGTTGGCTCTGAGGTCCTGGGGGTTGAGTTGCTCGTTGAAGCCCACGATTCGAGCAGACGGAAGTTTGAGCTCGATCGGGATGACTGCCTCGGTGCCGAAGGCCAAGGCGAAGGGTGTCTCACCGGTCGGTACCCTCTATGTCGTTCGGTATGCCCAGAGGACGTGGTAGAGCTCGTCTGCCCAGGCCCCTTTTGCCCTGTCGAGCCTCGTTTTAAGGCCTTGCAGCAGGGTCCGATTGGTCACTTCGGCTTCCCCGTTGGCTTGCGGATGAGCCACCGATGTGAAGTGGTGGGAGACGTTTAGTCCTTCGCAGAACTCGGCAAACCGGGCTCCAGCGAACTGTCGCCCATTATCGGTTATGAGGGCTCGGGGCAGACCGAACCGGCAGATCAGCGTCTTCCAGACGAAGTCTTGCACCTTGGCCTCGGTGATCTTCGCTAGTGGTTCTGCCTCGACCCACTTGGTAAAGTAGTCAATCGCGACCAGGAGGAACTTCCGTTGTCCGGACGCCGTTGGGAAGGGGCCGAGGATGTCCATTCCCCACTGCGCGAAGGGCCAGGGCGCAGTGAGCGGAGTGAGTTCGGACGCCGGCTGTCTTTGCACGCTGGCGTTCTTCTGGCAGCGGTCACATTTCTTCACGTATTCCGTGGAATCATGAAGTAGGGTTGGCCAGTAGTACCCTTGCCGAAGTAGTCTTTGCGATAGGGATCTGGCTCCTGCGTGACTCCCGCAGAGTCCTTCGTGGACATCCTGTAGCGCGATGTAAGCCTCAGAGGGTCGGAGGCACCTCAGCAACGGGAGGGAGTACGACCTTTTATATAACCTGCCCTCGTGCAAGACGTAGCGGGAGGCTTGACTCCTGAGCTTCCGAGCTTCTCTCCGGTCGTGAGGGAGGACCCCTTCTTCGAGGTAGGCGATCAGCGGGTCGATCCAGCTAGGCTCGAAGTCCGTCCGTAGGATGGCCTGAGGTTCTTCAGTGGTTGGGCACTTCAGAGTTTCCAGAAACACTTCCTTCGGCAGTTCGGCCGGGGCAGAAGTGGCCAACTTGGAGAGAAGGTCGGCCCTTGTATTCCCGGTCCTTGGGATGTGCCGAATGTCGAAGCTGTCGAAGGCTGGTATCAAGTTTTTCACCTTCCCGAGGTACATCACCATACTTTCCTCCCGCGCCTCGTAGCTGCCGCCGACCTGACCGACCACCAACTGGGAGTCGCTATAGACTTGAAGCGACCCACCTTCAATTCCCTGGCTATCTGCAGCCCGGCTATGAGCGCTTCGTACTCGGCCCCATTGTTGGTTGTGGGAAACTCGAAGCGCAATGCGTACTCGGTGACGATCCCCTCGGGGCTAACCAGGACCAGCCCTGCGCCGGCCCCGCTAGAGTTGGATGAGCCATCCACGTGCAGAACCCAGGCGCCTTCAAGAAGGTCGGCCCTTTCTTCAGGGAAGCTCGACTGCCACAGCTCGGCTTCGTTGGGACTCGGTCTCCCTCCGGTGATAGTCTCGCTCGATTCAAGTTCGGCTTTAACTGGTGCGGTGCATTCCAGCACGAAGTCCGCCAGTATCTGAGCCTTGATCGATAGCCTGGGCCGGTAATTGATGTCGAACTCCGTGAGCTCGATCGCCCATTTGGCGATTCTTCCTGAAGCGTCTGCTCGGTGGAGGACGGCTCTTATTGGTTGGTCCGTGAGGACCGTTATGGTATGCTCCTGAAAGTAAGGTCGGAGCCTCCTGGCAGCGATTAGAAGATAGTAAATTAATTTTTCTAACTTGGAGTACCTGGTCTCCGCATCCCTCAAGGCTCGGCTCACGTAGTAGACTGGCTGTTGCGCCTTCGCATCTTCCCTGACCAGGACAGCCGCCAGGGCCATTGGAGAGACGGCTAGGTACAGGAGCAGCCCTTCTCCAGGTTCGGGCTTTGCCAGCAGCGGGGGCGCGCCGAGGTAGTTTTTGAGCTCCTCGAACGCCTGTTTGCACTCCGCTGTCCAGCAAAAATTTTTCGATCGCCTGAGGACCTGGAAGAAGGGTAGGCACCGCTCGGCCAACCTCGAGACGAAGCGGTTCAGGGACGCCACCTTCCCAGCCAGGTGCTGAACTTCCTTGATTGTTTTCGGGGCAGACATCTCCTGAATGGCTCGGATTTTCTCGGGATTCGCCTCGATTCCGCGTCTCGACACCATGAATCCTAGAAATTTTCTGGAAGTCACGCCGAAGGCGCATTTGGTCGGGTTCAACTTCATCTTGTGCCTCATAAGCGCACCGAAAGTTTCTTCAAGGTCGGCGAGGTGGTCCGTCGAGGTTCGGCTTTTGACTAGCATGTCGTCCACGTACACCTCCATGTTGCGGCCGATCTGTCCCTTGAAGACCTTATTGACCAAGCGCTGATAGGTGGCTCCTACATTCTTGAGTCCGAAGGGCATGACCCTGTAACAATAGAGACCTCGGTCAGTAATAAAGGTGGTCTTTTCTTCATCCTCGGGCGCCATGCGTATCTGGTTGTAACCAGAAAATGCGTCCATGAAAGTGAGGAGCTCGTGGCCCGAGGTTGCGTCCACCAGCTGATCGATCCTCGGTAGGGGGTAGCTGTCCTTTGGGCAGGCTTTGTTCAGCTTCTTGAAGTCAACGCACATCCTCCATTTGTTGTTTGCCTTTTTGACGAGGACCACATTCGAGACCCAGGTCGGATAGTTGACCCCCGGATGAGTCCGGCATCGAGGAGCTTATCCACCTCTTCGGCGACCGCCTTCTGTCTCTCTGGGGCTTGGTGGCGCAACTTTTCTCTGATGGGTCGGTGCCTTGGGTCGGTGGCCAGCCGATGTTCTATAACGTCGGCGTCGATCCCTGGTACATCCGCTGGGGCCCAGGCGAAGACATCCGCATTCCTTCTGAGGAAAACGACGAGCTGTCCCCTAACCTCGGCCGCCAAGTTGGAGCCGATCTGCACCTCATGCCCCCGGTCTCCGTCGTGTAAGGACACAGGGACGAGGTCTTCCGCAGGTTCGCCCCGTTCTTCAGTGAGGTCGTCGCGGGCGTCCAGTCCATCGACAAGGTAAGGGTCGGGCCGGTCTCCCCCGCGCAGGGCGACTGAGTAGCAGTACTTTGCCAGGGCCTGGTCTCCTTTGACCTCGCCGACCCCGTGGCTCGTCGGGAATTTCATCTTTAAGTAGTAGGTTGACACTACCGCCCGTAGCGCGTTTAGGCCGGGTCGCCCAAGGATTGCATTGTAGGCGGACGGGGTCCTCACGACCAGAAAGTCGATCCGCGCCTTGGCCAATTTTGGGGATTGGCCCGCCGTCACCGCCAAAGTCACCATGCCTTCGACCGGAACGGCGTGTCCGGCAAATCCTACCAGGGGGGAGTTCACAGGTCCTAAGCGGGTGTTAGGTAGGGACATTTTTAAGAAGGCATCGTAAAACAATATGTCCGCCGAACTTCCATTATCCACCAAAACGCGGCGTACATCATAATCAACGACGTTTAAAGAGATTAAACCGCGTCGTTATGTGGAAATCGGATCCCTTGGCGTCTGCTCGGTGAAGGTCACGGACTCGGGGTCTCTGCTCTTCGCCGGTCCTCGGATCCGTCAGCATTTCCCGTGGGCTCCAGATGTTAATGACGCGAGAGGCGCCGATCCTCCTGCTGTCCCCGTCGGCGGCAACATTCTCGTCGAACTTTCGCTCTTTAGGTTGTCTTTGCAGGATCGGCCGAGCTTGCCCGCCGGACCTCCTCGATTTCATCTGGAGCTGGATGCACTCCTCGGTTCGTGGTGGTCACGATGTAAAGGCAGAACTGTTGGGTTGCATTTCTGGATGGGAGCGCATTCCTCTCCGGCTCCGGAAGTGTCCCTTGATCTCCAGCAGCACTTGAGCCTTCGGGGCGTTGAGGGGGCGTAGCTGTGAAAACGTCGGAGGGGAGAGCCTTGGTGCGGAGAGGACCTCATGCGGGGAGAATTGGTCGGGAATTCGGGGGGGGTTCGGCGTGCCCTTCCGTGCGGCTTCCCCCCCCGAGCCCGAGTGGAGTCCGGCACGCCCGCAGGGGGAGTCCGGGAGCGCGGCCAAGCTTCGGTGCGCTTTTTTTTCGGCGGGCCTTCCCGTCTGCCTACTCGTCGCTTGTCGCGAGCTTCATTATCCTGGGCCTCAAAAGCCTCCGCCCGGGCATAGCTTTCGGCCGAGCTAGCATGTCCAGCGAAATCCCTGGGATATTTCTTTTCCAGGGAGAACAAAGGTCTTTCTGAAGGCGCCTTGAGGGCGGCATAGCAACTGATTGGTCAGGTTCCGGACTTCCAGCGCGCAGCGTTGAACCGGTGACGTAAGCCCGGATGGGTTTCCCCTTTTTGCTGATGGTCAACAAGGATCCGAGCCTCTGCGCGGCCGTTTGCTGCTGACGAGTGGGCCGTGAATTGTTGACTCTTTGGTTAAACGATAGATGGTGCCCGGCTTAAGCGTCGAGTAAATTCTGGCCGCTCCCTTGAGGTAGAAGGAAAGCCGACACAAAATGGCATCAGGCGCCCATGGAGCAACATCGTCCTAAGCCCCAAAGTCGACCGGGTCGGAGGTTCCATCGTAGTTCAAAAATCGGAGCTTGAAGTTCGGGTACCTGTTCCTGCATAATTCTGTGAGAAGGGAGGTCAGTGCAAATATCGTTAAGCGGGGAAGGATATGAAATTCTTCTATCGTCGCCATCTCCAAGAGCCTTGACCAGAAAATCTTCGCGATCCTAATCCATGGCCTTCTCGCGGAATAGGTGTGAGGTCTCCCTGGGCGAGCCGCGTCCCGCAGGGACTCTTTGCCGGCTCTTCTCTTTCCGATGGCCGGAGGTCGGAGTAGCCCCACCGGTCGCTCCTGGACCGGGTTCCGAGCTCCGGGAACGCCGGTCGAGTGGGCGCTGGACCTCGCGATGCGTGGTCTGCACTGCCTGCACCGCCTCCGAAGACGCGGACCTGCTGGCAAGCAGGTGAACGCTCCGCATCTACTGCGAGTACGAGCGGGCCCGAACGGGATCGCGGCGGAGGCTGCCGACCTCCGGGTCGAGGCTCTTCGTGGGCATTTTCTTTCAGAAAAGGAATACTGAAGGGAGAAGAGAGATCCAGCAGGGGAAGGAAATCGTCGCCGAGCACTCCTTTAAGAACAAGGAAACCTCGAAAGGTTAGTCCCTTCTTTCACGCAATTTGGTGCAGAAATTCGTCGCGCCTGGTCGTGGATCGAGGCCGCTGGACGCCGTCGGAGACCTGCAAAATGAAGTCCCGGAACCGGTGGGTGGTGTCCCGGCAGGACCTCCGACGGTCAGTTAGTTTCCGGCCAACAGTAATGAGTGCGGAAAGTTGCGGAGCTTAGATGTGGAAAGCTTAGAAGTTAAGGGTAGAGAGCTAGCTTATAATGGAAGGGGCCTTTATAGCGGAGCTTATTGATGGTGACGGCTGTGCGTCTGGCGGAGAGTCGTCGGGCAGCATGGATTCGGTACGGAGAGGACGGCGTCGTCCGGTGGATCGTGGAGCCATACTGGCAAGTCGTGGGCCGCCTGGAGTCGGTAGAAGGACGACGTCGTCCGGTGGATCGTGGGAGCCATACTGGCAGGTCGTGGGCCGCCTGGGTCCGTAACGGAGAGGAGGCGTCGTCCGGTGGATCGTGGAGCCATAATGGAGTCGGGCTGCCTGGAGCCTGGTACGGAGAGGAAGGCAGTCCGTGGATCGTGGGCCATATGGGGAGCCGCGGGCCGCCTGGAGCCGGTACGGAGAGAAGGCGCCGTCCAGCCTCGCTGTAGGCGACAGTTCCGGAGGAGTTCGGACTTGTAACAGGTTTCGGCGAAGGGAAACCCGGGGAGCTCGGCTGGCTGAAGGGTCGGCCATCTGTAGAGTTCGGCGAGGAGATTGCTGAGAGGAGTTCGGCAGCGCTCGCCTGGAGTCGTCCGAGGAGTTCGGCCGTTGGGCCGCCTGTCGCCAGCTCGGGCTCGCCTGGTCTGTCCGAAGGAGTTCGGTAGCCGGGCGCCTGGAGTGGTCCGAAGAGTTCGCCGCTTGAGCTCGCTGGAGTCTGTCCGAAGGAGTTCGGAGCTTGGGCTCGCCTGGAGTCGGTCCGAAGGAGTTCGGCCGCTTGAAGGAGTTCGAAGGAGGCCGCTTGGCTATTCAGCGGCTATGGTTACATTGGGCTGAGTGTCCGGGCGGGCTTCGGCAGGAGGGGATTTATCCCACAGATAAATCCATCTAAATTCGTTCTTGCATTTGAATCTATTTAAATACCTATGTAAATTTTATTATTCAACTAATATTTATATCCATTAAAGAAAAAGACATGGATATGAGTAGACAAATATATAATCTATATTTAAGTATTCTATTCTAATCATAATTCTATTTAATTTTATATAGTTATATAATTTTTTTAAAAAAATAAATGATTATATTGATATCTGAATCGTTGATTTATCTTCTACTTATTGTATCTTTATGATCACAAAATTTAACCATATGACTAATATTATATTTGTTGGTGCAGAAATCCGTCGCCGCCGGAGGTCGCCGCAATCGAGGCCGCTGGGCGCCGTCGGGGACCTGCAAAACGAAGTCCCGTCCGGAACCGGTGGGGTGGTGGCTCCGGCAGGACCCTCCGACGGTCAAGTTAGTTTCCGACCAACAGTAATGGAGTGCTCGGAATGAGTTCCGAAGCTTAGAGATGTGGAGGAGAGCTTAGAGAGTCGAGAGTTCAGAGAGCTTAGCCTTAGTATGTCGGGAGGGGTCCTTTTATAGCGGAGCTTAGTTGATGCTGACGGCTGTGCCGTCTGGCAGAGAGTCGTCGGGCAGCATGGAGTTTGGTACGGAGAGGAAGGCGTCGTCCGGTAGATCGTGGGAGCCATACCGGCGAGTCGTGGCCGCATGGAGTCCGGTACGGGGAGGAAGGCGTCGTCTGGTAGATCGGGAGCCATACCGGCGAGTCGTGGGCCGCATGGATCCGGTACGGGGAGGATGGCGTCGTCCGGTAGATCGTGGGAGCCATACCGGCGAGTCGTGGCCGCATGGAGTCCGGTACGGGAGGATGGCGTCGTTCGGTAGATCGTGGGAGCCATACCCGCGAGTCATCGTGGGAGCCATACCGGCGAGTCGTGGGCCGCACGGAGTCTGGTACGGAGAGGAAGGCGCCGTCCGGTCTTGCTGCAGGCGACAGTTCGTCCATGGGGTTCGACTGTAACAGAGTTCGGCCGAGGGGAAGCTGGGGGAGTTCGTCTGGCTGAAGGGTCGGCCATCTGTAGGTTCGACGGGGACGGTTGCCGAGGAGTTCGACCGTGAGAGGCCGAAAAGCTCGGCTGGCCAGTTGAAGGACTTCGGTTGCTAGTTGGTTCGGCCAGGCTCGCTGAGGAGTTCGGTCGCTAGGGTCGGTCCGAAGGGGTTCGGCCACTTGGCTGCCTGAAGTCGGTCCGAAGGAGTCCGGCCGTGGGGTCCGAGGAGTTCGGCTGCATGGGCTCGCCTGGGGTCGGTCGAAGGAGTTCGGCCGTCGGGAAGTCCGAAGGAGTTGCTGCATGGGCTCGCCTGGGTCGGTCCGAAGAGTTCGGCCGTCCGAAGGAGGTTCGGCTGCACGGGCTCGCCTGGGGTCGGTCCGAAGGAGTTCGGCGCAACGGGGCCGGTCCGAAGGTTGCACGGGCTCGCTCGGTAGGCCGTCGGAAGTCCGAAGGAGTTCGGCTGCACGGCTCGCCTGGGTCGGTCCGAAGGAGTTCGGGTGGGAAGTTCGAAGGAGTTCGACTGCCGGGCTCGCCTGGGGGTCGAAGGAGTTCGGCCTGGGCGCTGCAGGGGAGTTCGGCCTCTAGGCAGTTCGGCCCGGCCTTGGTGCAGGGGAGTTCGGCCTCTAAGCAGTTCGGCCGTGTTAGGGGCTCGGCCTGGCGCCTGGCGCTGAAGCTCTTCAGCGGCTACTGGTTACATTGGGCTGAGCGTTGGGCCGGGCTTCGGCAGGAGCGGGATTTATCCCCAACAGTAGCCCCCCCACTCCCGAGTTCAAAAATTGAAGGAAGGGAGTACCAAAACAGGCGACTGCCGAAGTCTTCTTCCAGGCGATTTGTTGCATCTGAAGCTCGGGGAGGTCTCATCTCCAGCCAAGATTGACGCTGAAGTTGAGGCTGAGGCTTGGGGGAGACCTCATCTTCAGTCGATGTTTGGAGTTGAAATGGAACTCGTTTCCGGCTAAAGTCGATGAAGCTGATGTTGAAGCCGAAGTAAGATCGCCTCCTTCGGTCGAGTCGGATTTGAGCTCCTCGGGGGCGACATTATCTTCGTCAGTTGAAGTCGACTCGAGGGAGACCTCCTATCTTTAGCGAGGTTGAAGTGCGCGCTCGGGGGAGATTTATCTCCTACGGCCGAGCTTCCCTCGGGGGAGATTTACCTCCTGCAAGCCGAATGAAGTGCGCGCTCGGGGAGATCCTTATCTCTGAGCGAAGTGAAGTGCGCGGCTCGGGGGAGATCTTATCCTGAGTGAGCTTCTCGGGGAGATATTATCTCCTGCGGCCGAGGTTGTGCTCGCGTTGGACGAGGTTCTCCTCCGATCTTCGGAGAGTATCTCTGATGAATTGTTCGAGATGTTAATTTGGAGGATCATTATTCTGGCGTTCGGGAGAGATCTTTATCTCTGGCCGCTGTGTTTCGGAGAGAGATCTTATCTCTGGCCGAACTTTGCCTTGGGAGAGATCTTATCTCTGGCCGAGGTTGGGTTCGGGAGAGATCTTATCTCTGGCCGACTGTTGTTCGGGAAGAATCTATCTCTACTTTGCCCTCGGGAGAGATCTTATCTCTGGCCGGGAGAGGATCTTATCTCTGGCCGACCTTGTTCGGGAGAGATCTTATCTCTGGCCGAACTTGTTGTTCGGGAGAGATCTTATCTCTGGCCGAACTTTGCCCTCGGGAGAGATCTTATCTCTGGCCGAGGTTGCGGTTCGGGAGAGATCTTATCTCTGGCCGACCTTGTTGTCGGAGAGATCTTATCTCTGCCAACTTTGTTCGGAGAGATCTTATCTTGGCCGATTGCGGTTCGGGAGAGATCTATTCTGGCCGAACTGGCCGAACTTTGCCCTCGGGAGAGATCTTATCTCTGGCCGAGGTTGCGGTTCGGAGAGATCTTATCTCTGGCCGACCTTGTTGTTCGCGAGAGAGATCTTATCTCTGGGCCGAACTTGTTTCGGGAGAGATCTTATCTCTGGCCGTTCGGAGAGATCTTATCTCTGGCGAGGTTGCAGGAGAGAGCCGAGATTCTTCTCTGGCCGAACTGTTCGGAGAGATCTATCTCTGGCCGGTTTGCGGTTCGGGGAGATCTTATCTCTGGCGCTTATCTCTGGCCGAGTTTGCGTTCGGGGAGATCTTATCTCTGGCCGACTTGTTGTTCGGGAGAGATCTTATCTCTGCGTTGCGGTTCGATCTGGGACCTTGTTGTTCGCGAGAGATCTATCTGGCCGAACTTTTGTTCGGGAGAGATCTTATCTCTCTGGCCGACTTTGCCCTCGGGGGAGATTTATCTTCTGCGGCTGCGCGCTCGGGGAGATCTTATCTCCCGGCCGAGCTTGTTGCTCGCGTTAGGACGAGGTTCTCCTCCTGTTCCTAACGCGGACTGATTACTGACTTCTGCTCTCCTGTCATCGCATAGTTTTCGCATCCAGAAATAATTATTATTGCAGAGGGGAGAAGTTTTACCGAGGAGAAGCGTGGATCAGCAGCACATTTTCGTTCGAGGGGTTGACGGGGTGTTGTTCCTCGGAGCTCCCTCGGGCAGTAAGTCCCGTCCAGACGACCTCCTCTATCTCATGCCGGCCTTCTTAATTTGGAATATGCTTCTCTTGACTTTGTCGCTGGGGGATGACAATCACCGATGTAGCTAGCTCCTAGCTCCTCCCCGGGGTGGCGTTGATGACGCCGCGAGGACGGTCGACCTTCTTATCTTTTCCTAGTTACGGCAGCGCCTTTAGCCGATCTTCTCCTGCTTCAGACTGGCGTCGGAGGAATTTATCCCGTCGTCCCTTTTTGATGAGCTCTTCAATCTTGTCTTGGAGCTGAATGTATTCCTCAGTGTCGTAGCCGTGGTCGCGATGGTAGGGGCTTTACTTGCTTCGATCGCTCACGTTTAGGGAGGCCGTAGTCCTTCAGGTTCTTGGCGGTTGGCTCTTAACTTTGCCGAGAATTCGAGTTAGAGGAGCGGGTCGTAGTTGCGGAACCTTCTGGGAGGGGGGCTTCGTTCCATCCTTGCCGGCGCCGAACTTTATTTTGGAGGTTGAGTTGAGGAGTTCGGCTTTCCACCGAGCTTCATTTTACCTTGATGCCGAGCTTTAGGGGGAGCCCAGATTTTCACTGAGCCGAACTTCTTTCCGCGTCGGCGGGGAACTTCTGCTCTCTGTTTCTCTCTTCGGGGCGATTGGGCTCTTCCTTAAGGCTGATTTCTCACGCCCTTATGGCGGGCTTGCTGGTGGAGTCGCTACCGGAGGCTGCTGTAAAGCGTGCAACGCCTCCGTGAGGCCACGGCCACGGATCTGTCGGTCAAGCAGGCTGAACTGCTTCACATCCACCGCGGGTTCAGGTGGAACCTAGGCCGCCGGGGCCGGAGCAGGGACAGACGGACTCGGAGGGGATCGAGCCGCGGAAGCCGTCGAGCGCCGCGTCGAAGCCCTTCTGGGGGGCATTTCCTCTTTTCAGAGAAGGAATTCTGAAGAGGAAGAAGAGAGATCCGGAGCAGGGGCGGAAAATCGTCGCCGAGCACTCCTTTAAGAACAAGGGAACCTCGAAGGTTCAGGCCCTTCCTCTAGCGCCAATCTGTTGGTGCAGAAATCCGTCGCCGCCGGAGGTCGCCGCAATCGAGGCCGCTGGGCGCCGCCGGGGACCTGCAAAACGAAGTCCCGTCCGGAACCGGTGGGGTGGTGGCTCCGGCAGGACCCTCCGACGGTCAAGTTAGTTTCCGGCCAACAGTAATGGAGTGCTCGGAATGAGTTCCGGAGCTTAGAGATGTGGAGGAGAGCTTAGAGAGTCGAGAGTTCAGAGAGCTTAGCCTTAGTATGTCGGGAGGGGTCCTTTTATAGCGGAGCTTAGTTGATGGTGACGGCTGTGCCGTCTGGCAGAGAGTCGTCAGGCAGCATGGAGTTTGGTACGGAGAGGAAGGCGTCGTCCGGTAGATCGTGGGAGCCATACCGGCGAGTCGTGGGCCGCATGGAGTCCGGTACGGAGAGGAAGGCGTCGTCCGGTAGATCGTGGGAGCCATACCGGCGAGCGAGTCGTGGGCCGCATGGAGTCCGGTACGGGGAGGAAGGCGTCGTCCGGTAGATCGTGGGAGCCATACCGGCGAGTCATCGTGGGAGCCATACCGGCGAGTCGTGGGCCGCACGGAGTCCGGTACGGAGAGGAAGGCGCCGTCCGGTCTTGCTGCAGGCGACAGTTCGTCCAATGGGGTTCGGACTTGTAACAGAGTTCGGCCGAGGGGGAAGCTGGGGGAGTTCGTCTGGCTGAAGGGTCGGCCATCTGTAGAGTTCGGCCGCGGGACGGTTGCCGAGGAGTTCGACCGCTGAGAGGCCCGAAGAAGCTCGGCTGGCCAGTTGAAGGACTTCGGTTGCTAGTTGGTTCGGCCAGGGCTCGCTGAGGAGTTCGGTCGCCTAGGGTCGGTCCGAAGGGGTTCGGCCACTTGGGCTCGCCTGGAAGTCGGTCCGAAGGAGTTCGGCCGTGGGGTCCGAAGGAGTTCGGCTGCATGGGCTCGCCTGGGGTCGGTCCGAAGGAGTTCGGCCGTCGGAAGTCCGAAGGAGTTCGGCTGCATGGGCTCGCCTGGGGTCGGTCCGAAGAAGTTCGGCCGTGGGAAGTCCGAAGGAGTTCGGCTGCACGGGCTCGCCTGGGGTCGGTCCGAAGGAGTTCGGCTGCACGGGCTCGCCTGGGGTCGGTCCGAAGGAGTTCGGCCGTGGGAAGTCCGAAGGAGTTCGGCTGCACGGGCTCGCCTGGGGTCGGTCCGAAGGAGTTCGGCTGCACGGGCTCGCCTGGGGTCGGTCCGAAGGAGTTCGGCCGTGGGAAGTCCGAAGGAGTTCGGCTGCACGGGCTCGCCTGGGGTCGGTCCGAAGGAGTTCGGCTGCACGGGCTCGCCTGGGGTCGGTCCGAAGGAGTTCGGCCGGGGCTCGCTGATTCGGCCTCTAGGCAGTTCGGCCCGGACCTTGGTGCAGGGGAGTTCGGCCTCTAAGCAGTTCGGCCGTGTTAGGGGCTCGGCCTGGCGCCTGGCGCTCAAGCTCTTCAGCGGCTACTGGTTACATTGGGCTGAGCGTTGGGCCGGGCTTCGGCAGGAGCGGGATTTATCCCCAACAATATTTATATCCATATTTTAGTATCCTATATGTATATGTATCTATTAAAATAAATAAAGATATAAATTTTTGTATCTTATTATTATTTGCATCCGTTATTGTATTTGTTAAATGTACATGTAGATAATATTGATACTCGATCAATATTTGATTCGTTGGTTTTTAGTCATCATAGAGATTGGGTTAAGATAAGGTTTCCGTCAGCAGGATCTAACACGCTCAGGTTGCGGTACGTGGCCGTCAATTGGGGTACAAAGACAGAGGCTAAGTAGATCCCACCATTTCCCTTTCGTTTTCGCAGTCCTCTTTCTGCTTATTATTACAATTATTATTTGAAAGTAGGCCTCTCAATTATTGCTACCCCAAATTGAATTATCTTATTCTCCTCAGTCGCTGTCGTCCTCGAACAAACCCTGCAAGAAATCCTCATCGCTCTTTTCTACTGAGCTTTCGGATTGAGATGAGAGAATGGCGTCTTTGAGAACTTCTTCGTCCCCCAACTCTCTCCAGCTCGGATTCGGTCTCAGGCGTAGAGAATCCTCTTCAATCGTCCTCCTGATCCCATTCCGCCCGTCCAATCTCCGCATCCGTCCGATCTTCGCCGCCGATGTGGCGGCGAGAGATGGAGGTAAAGGTGATTCATGGAACAGCTCCAGTGGATCGAAGGATTCTTTCGCAGGATGGTCAGACGCGGGGAGTGGCGGCGAGGAGTCGCAGAAAAAGGGAGGATTTGGAGGTAAGGAGAGACCTTTCTTCTTCAGATAGTATATTTGACTGTTAAAGATAGTAAAGTTTTGATCTTTTCGTTTTCTGATTTGTATTTAATGTATCTCGAAGTGAAAACATAGTGAAAATAACATATATTCAAGAAAGACAGACGAAGAGGAAGAAGAAAAATTTGGAAACTCTGCTTAAAGGATTATAGACACTTTTAAAATGAGAACGGGATGATGGACGCATAAGTTTGTAATTAAGAAATAATTAAGAACTGCATGTTTAGAGTTTGGGGACATGAGCAAGCATAAAGAAGTCGTCTTGTACCACCATTTTATGATTAATAATAGATTGGCTTATTGAATGGCCAAATAATGTAAAATAGGATATTGCTTTATTTCTCGCTGCCTTGCATCTAAGTCTAATTTTCGGTCTTCGTATTCCCATTTTCAACTGTGGAACCTGTATCAAAGACTCCCTTCTTGTTAGGACAATCTCGTATCCTGAGAATTCTTGGTTTGGTTTAGCTTTATGACTTAGTAAGACGACGAAAATGCTAGAAAGCAGTACAATGATACAATGATGCTTAACTTAATGGTTCAGTTCACTGCTGAGACAGGTGTACACCCTTGCCCATCTCATAGGCTGGATGGGTCATGAATCATGAAACTATGTGAAATGTGGGAAATGCATTGTCTAGTTTTACATTAAGGGAAGCTAACGTTACCCATCGGTGAAGGTAATTAAATAAATCATGTAACTTTTCTATGGGTATTGGATTGGCATCATTTTATAATTGTTCACTTTGCTTATGTTTGTCTTTTGCTCACATGGAACACCCCTTTCTTCTAGCACTGCTGCATAAACTAGAGGACTTTGGGCCAGTGAATCAACAGCATTCAATTGTTTCCAATACAACTTGTTGATGTGCAAATTGAAGGGAGCACTCCTATGTTTGTAATCGTAAATGACTAAGACTTGATATCATGATTTCAAAAACCATTGATGCCAAAACAATTGTATCGGTACATACCAACCATACCAATCCATACTAATCCATATTGATCGTATTGTACGAGCACCACCAATATTAGTCAATTTTTGGGAATATATTTGTTTCAGTATGCAGGCATATTGATATCATACCATTTTGATGGAAAAATAGTATGAGATTAGAAAACCATATCTAAATAGGCTGCAACAGCAAGCAATATGTAGATGAATTTTAGAATGGCTACTGACGAAAAGGTATTCTGATAGTCAATGTCTTCATGCTGACTATATCCTTTTGCCATTAATCAAGCTTTAAATGTCTCCATATTTTCATCTGCATCAATCTTTCTCTTATAGATCTATTTATACCCAATAGGTACTATACCTTCAGATGGATCTACCAAGGTCCAGATTTGGTTTGAGTACATCAAATCAATTTTTGACTTCATTGCCTCTAACTATTTCTCGGAGTCGATATCCAATATTGCCTCGTCATAGGATTTGGGATCATCATCAAGAATCCCATTATCTATGAGGAATATTTCCTCTATTTCCTCTGAAATAGTACCTAAGTACCTTTCAGGGGAATGAAAAATTCTTTCTGATCTACGAATTTTTGCTTGACCTTCGCATAGGGAGATCTCATGCTTCAACCAATACTTCCATTCCTCTGCTCTATGTCATCTGGATTGGGTTCCTTCTTTCCTTTGGATCTGTACACTATGCTCTGTTTCAGTGAATGGTTCCAGGTCAGGAAGCTGCATAGAGAAGGAAAGGAAGGCTCTTCTCAGCATACGAAAGGGCATCTATGATGCCCACAGATGGCTCTCTTGGAATGGAAAAGACTGCTGCAGATGGAGTGGAAGTTCAATGCGACACCGACACAGACATGTCGTAAAGCTTGACCTCCACTACCCTTATCATATGATGTTGAAGAGCCTTTTGAGGAACGTGGTCTAATAAAAGTGTTGGTAAGTCCTTCACTACTTCACTTGAGGCATTTGAATTATTTGGATTGAGCATGAACAATTTTCGTGGTGCCCCGATCCCCGACTTCATTGGATCTCTTGCCAAACTTGGAGTATCTAACACTCTCACAAGCTGGGTTTGGTGGAACAATTCCTCACCAACTCGGAACCTCTCGAACTTACTGTATCTCGATCTCACCATCTGTACTTATTAGATGTTGATACTTGGCTGGTTAGCCCAGATCCGTTTCCTTGCGTTATCTTGACATGAGTTCTGTCGACCTCTCAAAAGCTTCCAATTGGGATTCATGTGATCAATATGCTCCCTTCTCTTTCCATCCGTTTCTATCTGGTGCCACAAGCTTTCTGGCCTTTCCTCTACAACTGCCCCATGTTAATTCACTTCTCTTACTATACTTGATCTCTCTTCTAATAGATTGCACAAGGCATCCGATTGGCTGTTCAATCTTAGCAGTCTTGAACATCTTGATCTTGGCTTATAATCAATTCCATGGCAATATACCACTTGCCATCGGGAGTCTCTAAGAGCTTGCGGTCAATAGATTTGTCTCGGAACAGTATCAGTGGGGGTATACCGGAAACTGTGGAGAATCTCAAAAGCTTGGAGTACTTGGACCTTAGCTCTAATTATAATATCAGAGGTGAAATACCAAAGACCATTGGGAGGCTCACCAAGTTGCAGATTTTATCGTTGGCTGACAATCAAAATTAGTGGAGAGTAACTCAGGAACCATAGGGAATCTCAGTGAGTTGCATACATTAGATTTATCAAACAATGTTATCAACGGGCAGATACCAAAGACGATCGGAAATACTTGATCACTTGGATGAGTTTACTTCTGTATAATCAACGCTATAGCTGGAGTGATACCTATAACAGTGGGTCATCTCTGCAACCTGTCATCCTTTGATGCTTCTAGAACAATATAAGTGGATATATTAAGGATCATAGGAAGGTTTTCCCAAGATGCAGTACTAAAGAATTTGCAATTTATTGATTTTGCCATGACAAAATCTTAGTGGTGCCTTTGCCTAGTCAGATAGGGAAACTCCAAAGTTTAGAAATATCTTAATCTTGCTTTTAATTCATTTAAACGGTTTCAATTCCTGCATCATTGGAAAGTTATCTCCCTATCTGGACTGGATATCTCATCAAATTCCTTGTCAGGTGCACTGACTGAAGCCCACTTTGCCAACCTCAACAGGATTGTTTACTTTGGATCTCTCCTATAACTCATTGATGATGAATGTAAGTCAAGATTGGCTTCCTCCATTTAAAGCAAGAGAAATCATAATGGGATCTTGGTCAACTGGGGCCCAAATCCCTCCATGGCTTTTGGAACCAAACTAATTTGTGGACACTGGACATATCTAATGCAGGAATATTAGAAAATTTCCCTGATTGGTTTTTGGACAATGTGCCCATTTGGCGAACCATTTTAATGTTTTCTCAATAATCAAATAAAAGGAAAGCTACCTAGCTCCTTGGATTGCTGTACAACAAAATTTTCTGCTGAAATCAGAGGATCAATTGGATCTATCAAACAATTTATTCTCTGGACCTATTCCTCCGAGCTTGGCTGGTAGTGTTTCTCCTTCCGAACATTCTGCTTCTTGCACATAATAGGATCAGTGGCGGCATTCCATCGGCATTTTGTCAGGCAAATCGATTGGAAGTTCTCCATCTCGCTAATATGATTTATCAGGAGTTCTGCCTGATTGTTGGAACAATTCATCAGTTTTGAGTGTCATTGATTTCTCAGATAACAAATTGTCAGGAGGCATTCCTAGCTCAATGGGAATCTCTCAGTCAACTCAACTTGCAATCTGTCGATTCTGCACATGTTATAGACAGACAACACTATCTAGGTAAACCATTCACTCTTACTGTATTCCTTGCTGAATCTATGCATAGCCAGTTACATGTCGAGATTCAACTTGCATTGACTCTTGACTTGGCAATAATAAGTTGTCAGGTGGCATACCTGAATGGATTGGAGAGAGTCTCTCATCATTAAAGGTTCTCCGTTTGCGATCAAATATGTTGGATGGTAATATTCCTACGAACTATCACTCCTTGCTTCCCTTCGAGTGTTGGATCTTGCTGACAACAATCTTTCTGGAATTTGCACCATCATTTGGTAATTTCAAGAGCCATGACCGTGGTACCAAAATGGGAGCGAACCTTTTCTTGCTGAATATCTGTCCTCCTATTATACTGAGAATCTCCTGATAACCGTGAAAGTCGGAGAACTTACATTCACTACGCTTCTATACCTGTACTCTATTATGTCTATGGCAAGTCATTGTATCTGATGAGATTCACTAGGATTTACAATTGTGGGCTCATGTCCAACAGCAATTTGAAGATTCTAAATTGTGCGGTTGGATATGTATATCGCGATAACTAACTCCCAACCTAGCCTCTCAAATTTTTTTGGAATTTTTCCGCAAAATGCTGTCAGGAATTGCATGCCACGATTTTAATCGATTATCTGATGTGGATGGTTCCTGAGTTTCAAACCTCGGGTGCACCTGAACTTTCAGGAATATTTGACAGGAAATATTCCAAAAATATTGGTGCCATGGGGCAGTTGGAGTCACTTGATCTGTCGATGAACAACCAATCCAGCACAATTCCTACAAGCATCTCATAAATCTGAATTTTTTGAGCATCTGAACTTGTCCCACAACAATCTGTCAGGAAAAATTCCATGTTGGCCACTTGACACTTTTAATGATCCATCCATCTACATTGGCAATCGGTATCTTTGTGGACAGCGCTGCAGAAAAATGCCCCGGCGATGAACCAGCAGGTGGCCCAACGGTTCATGAAGAGAAAAAACAGGATGAAATGAAAATGATTCAGATAATGATATGGTTCTAGTTAGCTTGAGTCCGGGATTTGGTTGGCTTCTGGGTTTTCTTGTGCGTGATGCTAAAAAGAGCGTGAGGTTTGCTTATATCCGTTTCATTGACAGGCTATGTGATTGGATTTACATGGTTACAACAACAAGTTCTGCTAAGTCAAAGTCCAAGAGAAACCGAGGATGCATGTAAGCAGTTGAAAAGTTGTAATGCTTCCCCCTCATGTGATTCAGGTTGACTTGATGGTTCTGCGATGCATCATGCATGAAAGATTAGTAGAAATATGGATAAATAAAAATGCTTGGAAGCCATTTAAATGGTCTCGTTATCTAGGACTTCAAAAGATTGATGTGTTGTAATTGAGAATTGCTTAAGCAACATTATCATAGAAACCTCTCTATATTTGCTGTGTGCTGAAACTTTTCTTTCGAAGCTTTTATCAATGTAAGTGATAAGTGGATCCTTACTGTTTTGCTTAGAAAAAATATTTGGATGCTTTATTCTAATCAACATTAATTTTCAAATAATTTGTGGGCAGGACTTTCTTCATACTACGGATTTTATGTTATGGCAATTACAAAAAATAAACGTAAATATTCTCGCATATATAAGAAAAAGGAAAGATACAAAAATAAATAGGCTAATATGCATTTTAGTGGACAACATTTTTATTTATTATTATTATTTTTAAAATTCTTAGTCAAAAGGACAAAGCCCCCAAGTACATTTTATCAGACCTCACTCCTACAGCATCAACCATTATGAATTGATTAATCCCTCTTGGTAGAACCTGACTTCAAAAAGTATGCATGAGGCAACCAGGATTTAGAGACAAATAAATAACCTGAGACTCTTCTATAAGAGCATGGGTGCAATTAAAATCTGACACCATAGCATCTAATGATGCACATGGCATCGGTCGATCTGGGTACCCGGTACCCGGATGCACACAGTGTTTTCAGGATTGTATCACTTCTTGTTCCGATTTTGGAAATCTGACCCGTTTAGTTCAGGTTTGGATCAAAGGGATCAGAAAAAGTATGAGTTTAGAAAAATGTTGTGATTACATGTCTTAGATTTGTGCTAGTTTGTTTTTAATGAGGAATTGGGAGGGAAAGAAAGGGATGATGTGGAGCTCGAAGAGGGTCTGAAAATTTTATTATTGATAAAGATAGCCCTAGGTTAAGTAATTCTATTAGGCTTACTACATGAGGATGGGCTTCAATCTTGCAGGGATAAGAGACTACACGGGGCTTCTCCTTTTTAGAAGAATATAGGCAATCAGCTGGATCCATTTTGTATGACGTTGCTTTCAATCTGGGTATTGCTGCTATGGTGATTATTGATAGATACAGAAAGCCTTGGGTTAAGCAAATATATAGGCTCACTACAAGAGACGGGTTCAATCTTACAGGCATAAGAGACCACACCAGGCTTCAATTTGAAAGAATATACTCAATTACCTGGATCACCTGGGATGGTGTTGCCTTCAATCTCTCCTTG